>JAAGAY010142681.1:0-82179 GCA_011801015.1 Ardeotis arabs
CAAAAAATGTATTGTGCATGGCTGGGATGTAGAATAATTAAAAGTTGAAACAGTTTCTAATGTCTACAGATTTTGCTGAAATACATTTTTGTTTTCTGTGTGTTTAATTGTCCCTGTAATACTTTTTGGGCTGTAGAGAGAACTGTGTCTACTAAACAAAGAAACTGCTGAGCTGAAGAGAGAGATTAAAAAGCTCAAAGAAGACCTTGCAGAATGCAGTTCAGGGCTTTCGCAGGATGGTCGGGTAAAGTTTGAAATATTTTGCAATTTGTCTTTCGGAAGAGCACATTTTGTCAATTCTAGACCACTGGGGCCAATTGTTCAGCATTTGAACCTCTACTGATTACCATATAAAATATAGCTTGAAGTTTTATTTTCTTATTTTACCTGGCAAGATAATGTGAAGCAGGCTAAGGATATGGAAACAAATACAAGTACGTGAGATATTGCAAACGTGAGAGGAATGAAGACAAGCAGAAGATTATTAAATGGAAGACACTAGAATAAAAAATATACATAGCATTAGTAATTTTCATACTCTCATTTTATATTACCTCTAGGAAGAGGTTCAGTGTGAGCGGAGGCCTGCACCCAGTGTCTGAATTATCTTTAGGAAGAGTGTCTGTCTTTCCGTTGGCAGTAGAGGGAACGGAAAGAAAGCTGCCTTATAGATAAGATGCCAGTTTTGAAGATGAGTGGCAGGAATGCTTTAGTTACTCTGGTTATTTTTCTTCTACACAGGGTTTTATTTGGAAATAGTTACGTAAAGGGGAGAAAAAAGAGTTATCTGAAACTCCCTCAAGTCTATTAAAGCAGTCTTTCCTAACCAACATTTTCCTGAATGGCTTTAATCTATCCAGGTTATGAAATACTTGGATATTCTTACCTGTTTCACTAAGATGGCAACATAGAAGGCTGTTTATTAGCAGACTTCCCATTGCTGTAAGGGATGCAGTTAGGCAAAAACAAATGGCAACACAAATGACTCTGATATTTGCATTCTAGAAAATTTTAGATACCAAAAGTATTCTGCTTCTGCAGGTTGAAATCCCTGTGGACTTCAGTTGAATTTTTACTGTATAAGGTCAAGTTTAAGTTCAACGTTGATCAAGGGGAAAAAAAAAACAAACAACCCACCTCATTGACAGAAATCCCAGAAATAGATAAGTACAACTAGTCAGTTTAGTTAGAAGACTTACACCTGTTTTACCAGCATTACTTCAATCTGCTTGAGTGTTAAACATTAAAAAACCAAAATATATGTAGTATGTCAAGGAAAGACTGCTCATTTTTTTTTGTTCTGCAATAAATTACAGAAATGTTTTTTTTTTCCTATCTTGATTCTAAAATATTAGATTAAAAAAAAGGTAGCAGAAATGAAACTGAAGTTCACTCACATGGAAGACAGGAATTACGATTATCCAGACATGAATACTCACTGTGTTTTTGGTGTAACTACAAAAATGCCATTCAGACTGAATAAAAACCAGGCGCTGCTTACTTTCGAAGATGAAGAAGGTATGATGCATATTTTAACTATAAAACTAATGTCTCTGATGTATTTCATTGCCAAAGGGAAAAGATTTATATAAACATTTTGGAAAAAAAAATCAACAACACCAAAGAAATAATACACAGAGAACATCTCACTGTTATGATAGCAATCAGTGGAAAAAAATTCTTGCTAGCACTCTGCGTGTTTTTGTTGAATTACCAGATTTCTGCTGGTTGCCGATCTGTTATTTATTTCTCCTTTATTGATACAAAACGAGATTTTGCTTAAAAGACTGGGGAATACTTTTGTTTTGATAATGATTAAACAAGGCTTTTCACATCTCAAAACCTGTGATTTTCCTTAGTTGCCCAGAGACTGACGAAAATGGGCAAGCATACTGTGAACCTGGACAACAAAACAGCAGATGTGACAGTGAAGCCTTTTACACTTGAAATGGGAATCAAATTTGAGGTATGAAACTATCAAGATATGAACTTGTAGTACTTATAAAGCTTTCAGTTCAGTTTTTTGAGTGTTTTCAGTCACAAAGTGCACAAAAAATTATTTTTTTTAGCTCCATGTCACTATTTCTGGAAAGAAGATCAATGTTTCAGAAGTACCTGAGCTATACATTCCTCAAGAGTGGATGAGAGACAAACTGGAGCTGAATTTCTACAAATCTGAACATGGAGGAGGAGAAGTGGAAAATGTTGACTATGACAACCGGTCTAGAACAGCTGTTATTACATTCCTCAGACCTGGAGGTATAGTGTGTAAGATTTTGTTACCTAGATGTACAGGCTGCATTGTCTGTTCTGCATTCCATTCCATTCCATTCCATTCCATTCCATTCCATATTACATTCTGGGTTAACTTCACCACCCAATGTAGCAAATTCTTCCCACGGAGAGTTAAATAGATCAGGAAAAGATGTGGGTTCACCCACACATCTGTAAATAAAGCAATATTTCATCATATTCCTTTTTGATCAAACATGACCTGATATGCAGTTTTTGAGCTTTATTTCTTTCTTTGTCAAAAACCTATTTTTTCTTTGCATTGCTAGACACTTACATTGCAAAAAGAAAATGTTTTATTAGGAAAATGTGTTCAATTTTAGCTCTTGTTTCATGACAATGAAGTTAGACAGGCATTCAGATTGCCCAACTGTATGAAATTCTATGAAGATCAGTGGAGCCACATCCATTTAAAGCAGCTGGTTTAGATTTATTTCAGAAGCTTTTGTGAGTATTTAATGATTTTGCTTTTTTGGAAATGCCAAGTCAACTTTTTTCAAAATGCATATGAAGAATCTGTAAGTGTGCTATCATATATTAGTTTCTAAATCCATATAAGAAAGATTAGTTTGTTCTTTGATATGCTTACAAAATGCATGTTTGATTATATTACTCTTACTCCTCTTTTTTTCTCATTCTCCATTACAGCAGCTAGAGGCTTTGTGAAAAGTACCAAATATCCTTTCTTTGCAAATGGAAGGTCCTACAGGCTTTCTGTGTCCGCAAACACCGACGCACACTTGGAGAAGTTTCAGGTAAAAGAATCTAGTCCAAGCTAACCCCTAAACAGAACAGATACGTGGGAAATATGCGATATGGGCTAGATTTTCAGTTCTGAGGACCACAAAAGCTTTTGTGTCATGCACATTGTGAAACTTAATAGTGAGTGTGTCTGCAATATGCTGCTCTGCTGATAACCTTACGTTTTGTAGTGTGAAAGCTATAATTTATTTTCAAAGTGTGTGCATGTCTTTCCCTGATGGAATTAAATCATTACTTACCATAATGTCTCTGCTAGACAGGAGGCAGAAACTGAATTGTTTGTGAACTGAAGTGGGTTAATTGTAGACACAACAATGTTTTTCCAACGCACAAAGCACTGTCATATTCATCCCTAATGAGAGGCCTTGTTGATAGTCTCAGCAGAGACCCTTGTTCTGTGAAACATTTGCTCATTCATTTTTTTCATTCATTTATTCAACCCAAATAATAACGTCTTTTCTTGTAACACTAGTCTGCTTGCTCATCGTATTCTCACTGAAATTGTCTTTTTACTTTGTATGAATAGATTGTAATCAAGTCAGTATTGTGTATATAATCAGGCCTTTATAATTAAAGCATTGATTAGAGTGTGTTTATGAGATACAGCAGCATACTTTGCAGGTGTGTATCATGTATTTGCATGGATTTTTATGGTGTCATGCTGTCTAGAGTCATCAGAGATCCCCAAATCCAGTGTGTGTGTAGGACACACCAGTTAAGGAGGCTAGGTGCATTCCCTGTTGAACGTCATGTATTGTAGAGTTCAGAACTCCTTTCAGTGACAGAAATATACCATACTGTCCAAAATCTTAAAATATAATCAAAGATCCTCGCCATATCTGATCAAGCATATGTTTATTTCCCATATCTGCCAGTTTCTTTAGATGTAGATGCAACAGCTGATGTGTAATACATGTTTGTTTTTCTTTCCTCAATAGCTCTATTATGGGATTTCTAAGAAGACCATTCTGTTGAAAGGAATTCAAGAGATGGAAGATGATGAAGAAAGCGTACAGGACATGATTGAAATTCATTTTCAAAAGCCTAGTAATAGTGGTGGAGAAATAGAGAAAATCAAATATGTATCAAAAGGAGCAGCATGGGTTTGCTTTGAGGAGGACACTTAGAATGCCGTATAGGAAATTGTGGACTGAACCCATGAAGTTCTGAGTTTTTGCTTCATCAGGGGCATGGGAATTTATGTATACACTGTACTTTAATGTTCTGAAATTTGTACTTGAAAAAAGAGACAGAACTACCTGTCTTTCTGATTTGTGTAGCAGCACAGACTTTGCATAGAAATTCAGTAAAACGCACTGCTTGGTGTTCCAGACGTTCCTACCTAAAGTCATAGAAAAAGCCTTTACCAGCACCTGAAACTTAATCCAAGATTGCTTTCTGCAAATTTGCAGATTTTGTGCCTTGTAAGTTTTAGATAGGTCACATACCCCAAAGTGGGATAAATCTATTCCTTCTGACATTTTGGTTACAAAAGCTGCATATTATCCTAATCAAAAGCGTCTTCGCAGACCTGCTTTTTGGAAGTGCCACAGCTTCAGAAGGGGGCTCTGACAGGACTCCAGTCCTGCTGAGGTTGCTGTGTGCCACCATAACTCAAACACCTGAAAGCAATTATCCTGTAATTTCATAAAATCTGCCTTATCAAATTAGTGATAAAATTAAAGTAGAAAAAGGGGGAATGCAAAACCACCACAGATTTAGTCAAATTGCGCGTTACAGGAAATGCCGTAGCAGTTACACTGCTTTTAGCTGTCGAAACACTTCTAGGATCTGATGTAAATTCTGCAGAGCTTCTGATAAGTTAATAGCCTGGTTTATTGTTTAATTTTTGTATTTGTTTCTACAATTATATTTTTCCTCATTTTTGTTCATGCTTTTGCTTACTTTAAAATATTACAGTGGAGAATTGAGATGATTCTTTATCTAAAACAGTCTGATGGTGAACGCTGTGTCTGAGGTATCTGTTTTGTTGTGTGGCCTGGCCAGGCGGCTGGCTCTGGGAGGGTATGGAGAGAGGAGTCAGCTGGAAAAAGGCATATAGAGTTTAGGGCAAATTATTTTTTTTCAGTGTGTAAAGTCCCCCTTTTGTTTCCAGTTCATCCCTCCAGTTCTCATTTGAAAAGATTTTTGAAATAAACAGAAGCGTAAAGTCAAGAGAAGGATTTATTTTCCATGGAGGAATGTTTTTCCTTTTCTGCTGTCCTCCTTTTTATTTGCTACCCTTGGGGGCTGAAATGGTTTGTCAATAAAAATCTGGCATGGGTCTAATGTTGAAAATAACTTATTTTCATAGTGTTTGACATCATGGTACGTAGAAAAAGGACAATGCACCAAAGAAGTGCAAGAAGAGCACTACAAATATACCTGAGATATTATTATTCTAGAGAAACTTAACAGGCAATAGATATTGTTGAATATTGGAAACGAGAAGGCTGCTAGCATCACAGTAGATTTTGAATTTACTGTTGGGTGAGATACATGTGACTGTAGCACCTCTTACTGTTTAGTGCCTGCAAAAGCATAGATTGATTACTTGACAATTATTAAATAATTTTTTTAAACTAGTAGTAGTGGCGTATTTATGGAGATTGCGTACTTTTGTGTGTAATGGTTTTAAATGTCGGTAAGATTGGATGCCTTCAAAAGAAAAGGGGGAAAAACCTGATGAAGGTAAAAAGTGTCATGAATTTTAACCGTACCTCACTGATAAATGTTGAGAAGTAAATCCTTATAAAAGGAAAAAGTTTAAAACTCTCATAAGATATCACAGCATGGGGGAGTGGTGAAAAGCTATGGGTTTTAAGTACGTAAGACGAGCTTTTAAGTAACATTTAAGACAATCAGTATTTGTAAATGTCTCGGTTTTCCCTCTGATTAACAGATTATACTGTTTAAATTTTAAACCAATAGTGGTGCCACATAAAGGCCGGAAAACACTTTTTAACGATGAAAAACAAGAATACACGAGTTCAGGCGGCGTTTCTATAAACGGCGAGCGAGACCAGCTAAGGCCGGCCGGCCGCTGCCCGGGATCCCGGGGAGCCCCTGCCATTTCTCGTGAAAACCGGGGTCCGGCTTCTCCCCCGGGTTCCCCGCCGCGGGAGGAGGCGCGGAGGAGGAGGAGGAGGGCGGGAACGCAGCGACCGCCATTTCGGTTTCAGTTTCACTGCCAGGCCGAGCCCCCCACCAGCTCCTCGCCGAGGCGGAGGCGGCGAGACGGGCGGTGCTGGGGGGGCCCAGCCGCCCTCCGCCCGCTCCCCCGGACGCCGGCGGAAGCCCCAGCTCGGCGGAGCCATGGCAAGTGCCCGCGGCGGGCTGGGCGGGCAGGACCGTGCGGGGCCCTCCGAGGGGAAGGGCCGCTTCCCGCCGGGAGCTTGCAGGGAGGGGCGGGAGCGCTGAGGCCTGGGGAGAGCCGGGGCCTTTCCGCGGGCTCGCTCCCGCCTCCGGAGTCCCCCTCGCCGCAGCGCTGCCCGGGCCTGCGGGGCTTCTCCGGCATCGCTCGGTGAAAGCCTCAGGGGGCTAAAACCGACGTGGAGGGAGTGAATCCTGGCCCTCCAGTGAGTTAGTGGTAGCAACAGGTCTGGTGTCCCTCTCGCTAGTACTAAAATTTCAGTTTTTTTAATAACGGTGAGAACAAGTGAGGTCTATGGGTAAGTCTTCACATCCGATCTCTTTGTCAGCATCAATCCGTGTAGCAGATTTAACAAGAAATGGCAAATTTGCAGCCTGGCCGTGCACAGGGCCCCACCATCGCCGGTGACCAGCCTTGCAGCGCTCCTCTTCCTCATCCGCCCGCGTCACCTTCCGCAGCTCCGCGTCGCTGCCTGCCATCAGCCACGGAACGCAGACTTGGCTGAGAAGCGATTCAGCGCAAACGAACTGTGTGCTCGTGGGTTTTTTTCCTAACCGCAGTAGCAAGCAGGAGCGTTGCTCCGGAATACCAGCTGGCAAGGTGTGAGATGCCGTCTGGCAGCCGAGCGCTCCCGCTCGTGCACGGGCTGCGGCGTCTCTGTGGAGCGTGAGAAAATCCTGCATAAAACTCCGTCCGCCTTGGAAGCGCCTTGTTTATATTCTCTTCGTGTTGTCTCATTAGTGCAGAAACTTGCTTTCGCACAAACGTTACCACCAACATAATTGCCTAATATAATTAAAGCTCCTGGCGCTTTAAATTCGATGGGTGATAAAAAAAAAGGCCTCACGTCTTTATGAATTAAAAACTTGCACGGTTGCACAGTCGCGTTGAATCTGGCTCCTTGCTGCCTTCAGAAACGCCGCGGTGGTGGTCTGCAAGGCTTTGGACGCACGTCAACGAAGCATTCGCCCCGGGCGGCAGGTTCTGCAGGCTTTGTAACTGCTGTGCTGGCCCTGATGTTTTATGCAGCCCAGGTCCAGAAGAAACTTTGTAAGAGAAGCCTAAAGAATTTCGATGGGGTGACTGACCTTGAGTACAGTTGCTCTGAAGTTATTGACAGTTTGTGCCTTTGAACGCTGCCATGCAGGCGTACTAAATTATTTTATTTTTTCCAAGCAGTCGATGAACTGTTGCAAAATTTCCTCAGTGTTCCACCATTTACAGTAATTTTGCTGTGATATTCCCAGTGAAATAGAACTGTTTATGTCTGTGTAATAAGAATGGAAAGAAAAAATGCTTTTCTTAAGGCAGGGATGCAAATCCTATTTAGGATGGGTTTCATGTTTGCAGCGTTGGGAGGTTTTGCTCTGATGAAAATCATGTGTGTAGTTAGTTGTTCTACGCGCTGCGAGTCTCGGATGACTGGGATTATGTTCTTCCAATTTAACGAGGTTATCCCTGCAGTAAGTGGAGGGAGAGGAGTCACAGCACAACCCTAGATCCCAGTTGTCATGAATTTAAGGACAGTCGCAATCTGACCCTTCCCCTCTGCAAAGACAATCCTCACTGAGCACTACACACAATTATGTCCCTGCTTTTTGCAGGGGGGTTGGACTAGGTGACCTTTAAAGGTCCCTTCCAACCCAAACTATTCTATGATTCTAATTAAATTTTTTTCATTCTCTTCAAATTTTGAATATTAGAATCAGAGGAAACAACCTTACCGGTGTGACAGTGGACCTTTCGTTTGAGAAGCTGTTAAATTTAGATCTGCTGCTCAAAGAAAAGATACTGAGAGGGTGTAAGTTCCACGTAAGAGTCAGGCCATATTTTACTGCGCGGTAACGTGGAAGTGCCTGAGGGAGCCTGGCATTCACCGGAATCTGATTCAGCAGTCTCCTTAATTACCTCCTGGTGTCTGTGCGAGAGGAAGGGGAGTCGTTTCAGCGATGAGGGTGAATCTGGGTAACCTCTCCTCGCGTTTTACGCTGTGCCGTGTCTCTGTGCCCAGGCAACAGGCCGAGCTGCTAAATCGGCAAGGACGGTTGTCATCGCTGGCGTTCCAGATGGCCTTCTGCACGATGACGTCATGACTGACATACTGATGATTCACTTCCAAATGTCGAAGAATAACGGGGGAGATGTGGAAGAAGTGCAGTATCCAACAATTGAAAAAGGAGTTGCGTATGTCACTTTTGAAGATCAAGAAGGTATTTAGATGAATATACTCCAGCAAATACAGCCATCCCCTAAGTAATTAACCCTAAACCAAGTGATTTTAAATTGTTTATTGGTACTAAAAGTTTATAGAACTGGGAGACTAGCAGCTCTCTTTTAGTCAGTCAGAGTTTTAGGATTTTATTTCTGTTCAGTGAAGTCATGACTCTGAACAGGCTTCGTGCAAAGAGTTTGGTATATTTGTTTTTAGGAATAAATTCATACCAAGCATACTAGAAGTTATTTTTGTAGTCAGGCCTTTGAGAATAATTCTCTGGCAGTTAATGTTCTAAGAAGACAGGCTCCTGTCTCTCTCTGAACAATTTTGACTAATATGTAAAAATATTAGGCAAGAGTCTTGAATCACCTGTGTGTACGTATGGGAAATTGTTAGGGGAAGCATCGAGAGAAAAAACACCCGTGAAGTGTTTTGCCATCAGACTGGCAATGGCGCGTTATCTTACTGCACAACAAGTGAATCTGGCTTTCTCTAGTTGTAGAGAGTGTCCTAAAGAAGAGTGAACATCGACTAGAAGACAGGAGGTTGTCCAGATACTATCCACTGAAAGTAACCCGTTACTGCGAAAATGTAAGCTCGTTCATGATTTATCTAGCTGTGCTCCTTGTTGCTATCTTAACCGTTACTTAACCTCTCTATTTCAAAATTCTAGGTCTTCAGCTCCGTCACGTGTGTCCTCAATATGTCTGTTTTCAAAGATCAGTTTGTTTTAGAAGATCTGATACAAGAACTTAAAAAGAAGAGCAGAGCTTTGAGATTTGGTCCTTTGCAATCCAATGGGCACATTTCTGTTCAAGGGTCATTTCCAGCAATCCAACTGCTAAGAGACTTTCTCTTACTAAAAGCAAAATCCCTGTCAGAGAAGGACAAAAGAGAAGAAAATAAGTTCCATCGGAGACCAGGGAGGAGGCTACAGCAACACAGACTTACCACAGAAACAAGTAATTCTGTTCATGATGCAGGTGGGGAAAGACAAGTGGTTGTTCTTGACACAGATATATATCACTACATGAAGTTCCTGTTTCCCAGGATATTCCTAGTAAATGATGATGTTGTAATTTCTGACGTCGCTGATGGTGATATAACTATGGTATATATCGAGAGTGCTGGAAGTAGGTCTGATGCTGGACAGGTATTCAGAGTCAAAAAGAAAATTGAAAATCAGTCTCTAGAACTCCACGATGCTTTACGTAAAGAGAGGATCTGCTATGAGGAGCTCACCACAAGTGAGAAGCGGAAATATACGTGGGCGTGTGAAAGTCTAAAACCCCATTTCCCTCATGTTTTGGTCATTCCTTACGATACTCACATTGATATTATAGGAAAGCCTGCTGAGATTTTTGAATTTATGAAGGAAGTGAGCAATAAGATTCCGAGCCGGTTTCCAACCAAGTAGAAAGTTAAGCGTTCATGATTTTACACCTTGTGCTTCTCATACAGACTGTACTGGTGCAAGTTGTGCACCTCTGTGTCCCTGCGGATCTGTCGCGTTCCTCCCACTCGCAGGTGGAGAAGTCTGCACCTGGGGATGAACGAGCCCATTCCCCCCAAATACAAAATTAAGTTCCAAACAGGAAACAAATGATCTCTGTATCCCTCATGTGCTTAGAGACGGAATAAATTAGGCCTCTTTTGTCCAGATACAGCTACCTTTTTCCTTTTGTTAGCCGCGTTCTGGGCATATGTGTGCTCATTCTGTCTCGCTGTCAGGGAGCATCTGATGAGAAAAGAGGATTTTTTTTTAGAGACTTCTCATTAGCATTAGAAGTCAGACTGACAAAGCTGGGTGAGCCAACCTGATATGAAATACTGTGTTGAAGTTGAGTTATGAGGCAAGGAGATGACCACCGAAAACAGGAATGATGGCCTTTTTCTGTTGCCTTTATCTGCAGAATGACGTTCTCGTCACTGAGGTGCACAAAGAAGGTAGAGCTTTGTCACCTGAGGGGATGGAACGCTTATTAAATTTACAGGCTTGTCATGTCCCGAGAAAGACCTTAGGATATGGCATTGGAAGTTCTTGACAGTAGAAGACAAGCGAGTTTGTTTTCATAGGAAGCATAATGTGGTTTTTTTCCAGCTGTAATGGCATCTGCGCCATCCCTTGACAGCATGTTATTTAGACATGAAAGTATATCCAAAGTTTTGATGTGAAAATCTCGGGGCGTTTGGGCTTTTGAATCAAATTCTGTTTATGCAAATCTGTGTCTGTTACAAGCGTCCAAATGCCCATCCTAACTTAGGTGTTTTATAAAACCGATATAGAAAATAGCTTCTATTTTGTGATAAGCGTGTTCAGAATACTTTGTCAAAACATACAGAGCCCTGGCTCTTTTGTCTTTTGTGCGGGACTGCACGTATGTTTTTATGCCATTAAAGAAATTAGTTACACAAAATATCGTGTCTGTGTTCTTTTAACCAACCCCCAGACTTAACCTCCCCGCAGAGCGCAGCGTCCCTCCAGCGTGGGGCTGTTTTGGGTACTCCTCACAGAGCTTAAGCAAAAAGGGGAAGTTTTTCAACCTTGTAAAAGAGAAAATCCTCTGTGACGGATAATCCTTTAATGAAATTAGCGTGCTTTATTACTGTCCAGATCGGTCTTTCCTTTCCTTTTCCGAAGAGCCTCAGTTTTTTTCTCGTTCATAGCACTGGTATTTCCTGTTCATTTTGATAAAAGTTTGGGGCTAGACTGGTAAACCAGTGGCACTGGTGTCAGTTTGAATCCTGACTGGTTGCTACTGGCGTCGCTTTTTGAGTGGTGTTTGACAATAGAACAGTTTGCAGCGCTGGTACAGGTGTCATTCAAGTCTTGCTGCCTGGCAAGCAAGTCGCTTTCACTGAATGTTTTTCACTCAAAACCTGAAAATCTTGAAAACATCACAGCTGAATAAAATTTTATCCTTGAATTCTGGTTCAGCTGTAACAGCTTCTCTTCATATTCACTCACCCAATGCCCCTTCGCCATCACGTCCCCAGCGCTGGGGCCGTTTGTCACCCGCCAGCCAGCATTGTCTCATTGTTTCCCGGTGCTTTCCCATCTGCCATCCCTGGTCTTGTCCCGAGGATGTCATTTATTTAGACACAAAGAGCTTTGCATGGGTTGTCTTGTGTTTATTGAGTGCCTGGTAAATAGAGATCTGGGTAGGGGTGGATTAGTAAATAGTAGCTTTTGTTACGCTCCGGGCTTTCCGGGGCTACTTTTTCCATGTGGATTTGCAGCAGCACTGGCCAGGAACACCCCACCTTTGCCACCTTCCACGGTTCCTTGTAGCTGTGCAAGGGAAGGGCAGCAGAGGCTCTTTACCAGTGACAGAAAGTGGCTGTGTCCTGTGACTGAGCCACCCTAAGATTTAACCCCACAGAGGAACCTCCTTTCCGTAGCGGGAAAAAAGCCGTGATCCACCAGGACAGACCAGTGTTTGCTGTAAAAATAGAAACAACATTGCAGCAGAACAACATCATAAGTGAAGCATGTATTTGTTCCTTCCTTCACGACGCAGATAGCGTGGAAAACAATAGATGTTTAGCAAAAAAAGAAAGTCTGATTTTGTCATTACGATGAAGACTTAAACAAATAAAACAAAACAAATCAGTACGAGGCCTGGTAAGAGACTTGGCAGCTCTCATTTCTCACAGTAATTTTTATGGCAGGCTAAGCGCTGCTGTATCTATTAAACTCCGCTTGACAACGGCATTTCCTATTTGTATGTTGGAAAATACACAGGAAGCCCTATCAGATGTTCTTCCTAGATCTAAACCATCGCTGCTGACTCAGTATTCTCAGCGTCAGGTTTGCGCTTGTAATCTAAATAGAGAATCCACTCATGGGACCTCAGCAAAATATTTGTCCTTATCGCCGTGCCGACGCCTTGCTGCCCTTCACCAGCAGGGAATACATAACAGTTCATGTTGTAAAAATACAAAGCCTAATTTTTTTTTTTTTCCTACTGACAAAGCCTAAAAAAACAAAGAATGAAATAAAAGGTCACAAAGAACAGAGTCTGAGCCTGGTTCCTGTCAGCACCCAACTACGGTCAGTGGGGTAAACACCATTTTCTGTTGCCTGAAAACCTGAGGATTCGAGAGACAATCCGACATCCCTCAGCAGGAAAATGTGATACAGTTTGGAGGCAAAAGCAATCTTCTTGTTGCCTGAGGGGATGGGGGAGGTGGATGGAGGAAGAATGATTTACCGGAGTCCTTTTGCCGTCACTGACACAAAGCGCTGCCCTGGCGCGGCAAAGGCAGGACAAAGCCTCCTTTACTTCACGTATCTGTGCATCTGACTATGTGATGTAAAAGATTTATTCCATTCCGACGGGAAGGAGGTTGTTCCATTAGGAAAAAAGCCCTTTGAGTGACACTTTCTTACGGAAAAAGTACTTGCTGCTTTTGGGAGCTGTGTGTCTTACATAATGAGCTATTTGCTAGTAACGCTATTTATTTTTCCTACACATTTTATTTATTTTTTTTTTTTTTTAAGATGACTTTTAGGCTTGTGTCTTCAGCCAGCCACACTGGAGGCTCGGAAGAATAAAACCCAGATGGAAACAGGTGAGCTCAGGGTGGTCGGTGCAGCCCACTGAGGTCGGATGGGGACGTTCTCCCACCAGCAGAGAGGAGATGAACTTAGCATTCTGTGTATCCGGAGGAGCTGAGGCGCTCGTTTGGCTCCGGTTTGGCTCTCAGGAGGCTCCCATAAACAAACACACACGTTCCTGTTTTGTTGCACATCTTGCGCAAGAGAAAAGCAGCTGTAGAGCAGGGGCAACATAACGCTGGGGAAATTCCTTCTCCGTTGCACAACATTTCTGCGGTGACTTCTTCCCTCGCATTCAGCGTGGCTGGTGGGTGTTTACAGGATACGTGGCTTCCATCCAGTTTAATTCAGAATAACTCATTGCTTGTCCTCTGGGCCTCTGCTCTTCAGTGTGCTGCAGTTGCTGATGAAAGGACCTTTTCCATCCCTCCCTTTTAAACTAAGCACTTGTAGGTACTTTACCATTTTCACCTACCGTTAGAGGATGGGAGTCTTCCGTGATTTCTGCAGCAGGCTGCCTGAAGATAACCAGACAAATTAGCTAAAAGAAAAAAAAAATAATGATTAATTTTAATTCTGATTAAAAAAAAAAAAAGACAGAAAAATTTGAGTCAAAACTGCATAACAATTCAGAATTGTCAGAGCCCAGTCTGGTTCTACTTACTTTTTCCTTAGCAGAACATCTGCTGGAAAACAAATCCCTTTTTCTACTTCGCCTAACACAGCTTTCCTTTGTCTCCTGGCACCCATTAGTGACCTTTAAAGAAATCTAAAAGTAACTCAGTTAAGAAGAAATACTACCTCTAAGGGCAGCGGCCACTGCTGCTGGAGCGTTGCGTTAAAGCCATTTTTCAGGTGGATTTCCCCACTCATTACTGCTCCTACCTTTGTAACGGGAGCAGTACGGACCACGACCAGCAACACAGAGTGCTTTTCCAAAAAATAAGCTGTAAAAAGTACTGGAAAACCAAAATTCTATTATCTTTGTACGGGTGATATCATAGAATCATAGAATCATAGAATGGTTAGGGTTGGAAGGGACCTTCAAAGGTCATCTAGTCCAACCCCCCTGCAAGGAGCAGGGACATCCCCCACTAGATCAGGTTGCTCAGAGCCCCATCCAACCTGGCCTTGAACGTTTCCAGGGATGGGGCATCCACCACCTCTCTGGGCAACCTGTTCCAGTGTTCCACAACCCTCATTGTGAAAAATTTTTTCCTAATGTCCAATCTAAATCTACCCCCCTCTATTTTAAAACCATTACCCCTTGTCCTATCACAACAGGCCCTACTGAACAGTCTCTCCATTTAATCTCTTCATTTAATACTCCTTACATTTCTGACATCGTGGAGGAGGAAGCGCATGGCACGCTGAGTGCGGTACGTACAGATGGCAGTGCTGTCGCTCGGACCGAGTCGCGCTGAAGAAGGGTGGATTTTCTCCAAGGCACAAGCGATGCCTGACAGTCACAACTCATCCCCGGTCAAGCTGTAAGCAGCAGGCTGCACGTCATGCAGCCTATTCCCTAGCCGTGCTCCAGGAACGGCTTGATATTTCCTGGCAAGCTCCAGGATGCCAGAACGTGGCGATGGTCTGTATCAGGTCAAGTCTTGGCTAACAGCTACTGATGTGATCTGCTCCTCGGGCTGGGCACCAGGAGATGAGCAGAGGCCACCTCCCCCAGCAAGTGCCACCAGCCGGACTTTGTCCCATCCAACTTCTCCTGCCATAAACACGGGGAGCACAAGAGGGAGCCAGATGCTTTGCAGCTGAAATCCCAAAGTTTCTGCTGGGATCCTGCGCGGCTGATCCTGGAGATGCCAGGAGCAGGGCCTGCTCTGTCCCTTAGCTGTTACGTTTGCCTGGAGTAGATGTTGGAAATGGTCCCTTCCAGGTCTTCATTGCTCACATGAGGTGTTCTTACATCACATTCTTTCAAGGTTCTGTAAAAACAGGTGAGGAAATCGAGCGCTTACTGATTTCACACTGAGATTGCAGATGGCTAAGATGACCAGAAGCCTGAGCACTGCTGTACCTAATCCCTTGTTAAACATCATGATTTCAGCCCGCAGAGCCCTGAACCAGGCGAGCACAACGCGGCACCGCGTGGGGCAGATCACCCTGTGGACGGTGACCACCCCGTTACCAGGCAGAAGCCAGCGGTTCTGCTCTCTTGGGGTGATGCTCCCCACTAATCCCCGTCCCTCAGAGGTACTTGGCAGAAACACACCATTTTTACTGTTGTCTGTGTGCTTCTGATAGCTGCTGTGCAGATAGAGCTGGTTGCTAACGACTGGAAAGGTTTAATGCGCACAGTAAACACCACCGAGAGCACTTTTTCCCCTTCTATAAGTTATATGAACGCTTTCCCCGTGAGTTAAGGGATTTGGCATTTCTCTCAGGCATACTTTACATTTTCCAAACTTTCTGAGTAACACGTCAAGAGACTTAAGCATCTGCACTGCCAAACCAAATGAGAGAAGAAACGATTTTGCAGGCTCATTAATGCCTGGCGCTGACAGGCCTGGAGGGGCTGCAATTCCATTTACATAGGGCAGAGACAGGCCTTCAGGGAAGTGTGGTGTTATTTACATAGAGAAGAGCTGTTCCTTCAGGGGTGGGGTCTCATTTAGTTGCAAAAGGGACAGGAGCCAGGAGCACAGTCTTACATAGATGCGGTTTTTTACCTGCGCTTCCAAAACAGAGTCGTAAATGCTGTTCGTGGTAGCAGCTGGAGCGTTTCTCCCACACGTGGAGCTGTTAGAGTTTAGCTACGTCAGCTGCCCCACTGCTAGCAGAACCCCTGAGAGCAAATGAGGGTGAATCAGCTGCAGAGGAATGAAAGAAAGATGGAAAGATTAAGAAAACCCACAAAATAACAGTATTTATAACAACTACTGTTATCAACCCTCCCCCTAAACTCTCCCAGTATTTATCTAGTTGCTGGCTGGGATTTGCAGAGCTATCCCCTCGCCCCCGCTGCTCCCCAGCGTGCCCGACCAGCCCGCTCTGAGGTTACCCCACCACGCCACGGCCTGCCCACGCCACCCACCTCCCCTCCATCCCTCTCCCCAACCAACAAGCTCTGCCCTTCACCATCCCAAAGTCATCCTCCCCACCTCCCCCAGAGCTGATGATTAATTGAAGCCAGCTGCTTGGCTCCTTCTCCTTCTTCCCACACCACTTTGCATTCCTGTTAAAGCACACGCGCCGCCCCGGAGCTGTGCTTGGCTCTGCTGAGCGCGCGGCGGCGATGCTGCAGAAACCAGGCCAGTTTTCACACCGCCCCTCCTCACCGCGGGCTGGAGCCGGCTGGGTACCAGACACTCACAGCGGTGAACTCGGCGTGCAATGTCATCAGCCTCAGAGCTGCAGAAGGGGTTTAAAGTCTTGCTGATTTGGGGGCCTGTGTTACATTTTTAGCTTTTTGTGTTATGTTCTCGGTTTTTGAATGTGGGTAACCTTGAAGAGCCTCCAGACTTGCAGTGCTGCTGTAGGAATCGCATATTGAATACCTAATAAAATAAGAGATCCTCAAGAATGCTATTTATCTTACCAGAGCTGAGATGTGCAGTATTAGGTTTGTTGCTGGAACTAGCTTTGTAGTTGTTGGGGGTAGCCAGGCTCCTCTGAAGGATAATTTATCCCATGTTGGAACAGGTGATATGCAGAGCACCCACAGCCTTCCTTACTGTACGGGGTGTCTAGGTGAGCAGCACAGATGACAAACTTTAGATAGTTCTGGATTCTTACTGTTTATTTTTAGGTATTTTTTGTCTCTGCTTACCTGCCTGCTTTGTTGTCCAGCTGGGAATGCAGAGGAAGGCACCCAAAGGCTGCCAGAGCCCTCGCTCAGCCTGGCTTGCGCTGTGGATCCAGTGTCACTGAGGTCAGTGTGCAAACTGTCCTTGCGTTTCCAGTTTCCATACGATTTGCTGGGATCATGAACTGGTTGACGTGTTCTTGCTTAGTGTTCTTCCAGGTTTCCCAGTACTTAGAGATTAAGCAAAATGCTCTAGCAGATCTTTCAGCTCTTGGACAGGTATCCCAGATACACAACCGTAGGCGAGGCGTGATTTCGTTTCCTGAGCATTTCAGATGCCTGGAGCCCACAGTTGCCCTGATATTTGGCACAGACCTTTCCACTCAGGTGTCTGTGCTCCTGACCTGTCCTGCTCAGGGGTGACTGCTGCGTGCTGACAGTGCCACCGACGTGAAGTGTCAAAAATGAGCGTGCCAGAAGCTTTTGCAAGTGAGCTGTGCTTGGCTTGCCTGGCACCTCCACCTGATCTGGTCAACTCTTCAGCTCTTATCTTCACATCAACAGATGCTTATGCTGCTTCTGTGTCAGCCAGTCCGAAGGCACATCCATCACCACTCCCAGGCTTCGCACAAATGCAAACAGAAGTAAATAAATACCTGGGTCACAGCACTAAAGAGTTAATAAAGCTCTGCATTCTTCCCCAGGGGAGAGCTTATTGTGACTTGTAAATACTCACTGTCTTATTTCCAGGTGGTGATTAAAACAGCTTCCCCCACCAAGTCAGTGTGACATCAAGAGGCTGACAATTTCCTGGAGAAAACAGCTGTGTTTCCACTAATGAGCCTCAAGATCAGCAAAACGCGATGCCTGCGCACGGTTGTAGCTGCAGCTCTGGCATGTGAGACCTGAAGACCCTTTGATAATTCTTCCTGGTATTGCATAGAGGTTTTTGTTTCTTCTACAGTTATTACGCCAGCTTGCGAAAATCGGCTCATCACGCTGTGAAATTTTGCCTTTCAAATATTTATTGTGGGCTGTTGCTAATTCAATCAGGTAACGGTGACACGTGGGATGGGCTCTGTCAGGAGAGGGCAAATCAGGGCAAGTTAACCAAAGTGGGGAGGGGAAAAGCACAGGACGGTGTGTTCTAAGTTTCTGGAAAAAACCACATTTTTATATCATGCAGTTCAATTAAACTTTTTTTTTTTTTTTTCTTCACAGGATGAAGTAATTTTTGCAGGTCTGGAGCGGACATGGGAGTTTGAGAAATGGCTTCATTCCCTTCACGTGTCATATTCACATTTTCACAAATTACTTTGCAAATAACCGGTGCTTTTTAATAAAGAAGCTGGGCAAAATAAAGCAGAATTGTCAAATATCACTGTTAAGTGGCCTTTGCAGAGTTTGTACTTGAATTTGTGCTGTTGTATGAATAGGCAATATACAGGCATGGCTGGAGCGTGGTCAGCAGCAGATTAGGAGGAAAAGTGCCTCCTTCCTGACTCGACTGCAGCTGAGGTCAGCCCAAGTTTCCCATCACCCTGAAAGGAGCTGGGATTTCATCCCCTGGCTTGGGATGCGTGGGTTTTGCTGGGCACCCAGGACAGCCCATGAGGCCAACACTGTATCAAACATGGGGAAAACAGATTGATTTGAAAAAGGTCTCCCTGTCTCATGGGTGAGTGCCTTGTTGCTGGCTTGTGTCAGAGGGAGGGAGATTCAGACTGGATATAAGGAGAAAGTTTGGTTTTATTTTACAGTGAGGGTGGTGGAGCACTGGCCCAGGTTGCTCAGAGAGGTGGTGGATGCCCCATCCCTGGAAACATTCCAGGCCAGGTTGGCCGGGGCTCTGAGCAACCTGATCTGGTTGGAGATGTCCCTGCTCCTGGCAGGGGGGTTGGACTGGCTTTAACGGTCCCTTCCCACCCAAACCATTCTGTGATTCTTTTATGTGGACTGACTCGGCACCCTCACCAGTACCTTCCTCACTCTTCCGGGAGACTTCTCTCAATTATGTTTGTCACCTCTGTTTCTCAGTCCATTTATCAGTAGTTTCCCCACTGCCTTCATGCTGGAGGAGCAAAACTCCCAGAGCTCAAGCAAATCTGCTGCCTAGAAGAGGTTTGAGAGAGGCTGAGTTCTTCTGCCCTTCATATCCCAGGTTGGGTGGAGATATGGCTCCAGACCACCTGTTTGTGGTAGATTTGCGAAGGCAGAGGCACTAAATGATGTTACATGAGCTGCTCTTACGATGGGCAGCACTCATAAAGCACGCACCAAGGCTGTGCTCCACACCAGCACCAGTTCATCCCCGCTCAAGAAACCAGTATGCTCTGTGTATTAACATATTGCCACAGACTGCCGAAGGGAGGGCTCTCTTCTTCCAAACAGGGTTCCACCACAGCTGGATTGCTCAGTCCCGCTTTTGGCCGCTTTGGGAGAGCGTGGCAGGGAAAGCCTGCGCTCGTTGTGTTAAAAATGAGTATTTTCACTATCTAGACAGAAGCCTTCAATCTCCAGGGCCATCAGTCTGTACCCCTGACAAAGACTGAAACGCAAAACGTAATTACTTACATATTACTCCACCTGACATCTTAAATATTAAGACATCTATCTAGTCTAAAATCATTCATATAAATGTGTTTGTGGCACCTTAGGCTTAGGAAATTCTGAAGAGATGAAGCGATAATGTTCTTTGGTTCATTGGGGCTCCTGGTGTAATATGATTTGGTTTTCCTCAGATGCAGAGGGTTTGCTACAGCCTCACGCTGTGAAGTTGAGGTCCCACCTGCCATGAACTTTATACTGTTTCTGTTTGCCTCTGGAGATATTTTCCATGATACTCCAGCACATTAACCTGAAATTTGAGCCAATGCGTCCATTTTTTTTGAAAAGTAAGCATTATGTAAAATGGGTATAAATGTCATGTGTTTTCATAACTGTCAAAGTATTGTAATTTCTTTGTTATTTTATGGATGGAAAAATTGAGGCAAAGAGGGCAAATGCTTGCCTGGGGCTCCGTACTCAATAGCAGAATAAAAATTGACAATAACACACTAAGCTCAGGCCAGAGAAATATTAACACTTTGTCAGCCTAAAGCATCCAGAAAATGTGGGACATGGGACCCCACGCCATGGTTCTTTTCCTAGAGCTGTCTACGTTGAGCTCTCTACGTTGAGCTCTCCACTTTTTGAGTTTTGAAGGTGTGTATTTCCAGCCCTTTAACTGAAAAGCAGATTGAAAAAGCCTGAACATTAAAATAATTGAAAATTATGGAAATAATGACTGCTGAGAACCTCACGTATTTGCAGGAATCGAAGTTGGTGCCTTAAGAAAAAGAGCAGAGGATATTGTGGTTCACAATCATGTTGTGAGAGAAGAAAACTCCATTATGCTTGTCTTGAGGCTGGCTGAGCGTGAGCAGGGGACAAATTCCTCAGGTGCTGAATTTGCATGGTTAAATTCGGACTTTTCCTGATCTTCTGTCCGTAGTCAGCTCTGTGCTCGTGCAGCTTGTTCTTCGGGCAGTTCATGGAGCTGGAAAATACTTTGTGAAAATTGTATAAATTGAAAAGAAATGAAGAATGTTGAGAGCAACTCCAGCCAAAGAAGTAAAACTGACTTAGCAAACAAGACTTGGTTTTGTTTTGGGAAAGGAGCTGCTGTGTCTGACACGGTCCCTTGTGAAAATGTGTTTTTCTGGAGTGTGTTGTATATGCCATTCCCCAAACCTGCATATTTTCTAGCCAGATCTCAGAGCATGACAGTTTATTTTGTGTAACAAACTGTATTTGTGCTCTTCTTTGCCTGAAAAAAGAATTAACTCCAGAAAGGAGGATGGGGGAATTGAATATAAAAAAATGGAGGTGTGAAAACTTAGGGACGTGGGAATAATGAGAAGTATTTTACTACCCACTAGTAGTTAATGTGAACTACACTTCAAACGTACACCATTTAAATTACCTCTGTAGCCGTTGGCAATTTCGCGGTGCCTCTCATACCGCTGAATCCACGGGGTCCGTTCGTCTTCCAGACAGCGCAGACGGGGGCTGGCCTGCGCACTAACGAGACCCCCTGGCATTTCGGGGTGAGTGGCTGGAGCCCTGGGGTGCCAGAGCGTCACAGTTCTGGTACGGGGCCCTTTTTAACGTCTGGATTTCAGCCGTTGCTCACCTTGTAAATGGCCCACGGAGGTTGTGAGGCTACAAAGGGGACCTGCCATCGGCAGGGGTGGGGCGTTGTACATCTGTCTGGGTGTCTGAACTGCATCCTAGGGTCTGTGGCAAAATTAGGGATGGCCCATCTCAGCTCTATAATGTCATTTTAAAAACTATGCTTTTGCTTAATTAGATGGCAGCTAATGATGTAACCAATAGGTGCTGACTCTTGGCCCTGTTCCCTCTGGGGATGGCAGTGCTAGAGGACTTCGGCAGGTGGGAGGCAGGAAGATGGAGGGGTACCCCGGGACACCACATCCTCTGGGTATCATTCCTGGTGCCCTTCCCAACATGATGTCCGAGGGCTCCAGGACTCCCTATACACGGCTTTACAGAGCCTGGAGATCCTGAGCTCATGTATAAAGCCAAGAAACATCCTTTTTTTTCCATCAAGAAGTGCTAGAAAACAACATTAATAGCACTTCCCAGGTTTGTTAGCTGCCACGCTCCTTCCTTTCATCCTTGGCAGTAAGCAGCTCATTAAACGAGTCAAAGCAGGTTTTATGAGGAGGCTGCGTTCATCCCGCCATCCGCGCTTCACCCAGATGCGCGCGCGCCGTGTCCCCGCCACGGTGCTGCAGGTACCTCGCAGACAACGGGGCCGGCACGGGGAACGGGGCCGCAGACTTTGTGCCTTCTTCAGCCGAAGAACTTCAGGTCCCGTTATGCTCAGGTTCAACCAGCTCGCCTGCTTTTTCTCCGTTTGTCAGGATGTATCTGTTTTGATTGCCTGCCCTGCTAACGAGAGTTGGTTAGTGGCTTGCGAGAGCCCTGCGAAATGCAGAAGGGGTCCCTGGGAGCAGCAGTAAAGGGAAGCGCGTCTTGCTATTCCCCATCTCCAGTTACTGCTAGCCCGTACAGGAAGCGCTGGTCCGTGGGTGATCTTATACGCCATATGTTCTGCGGTGTGCGCTACAGCGGAGAGGCACAAAAGGGTGTGCTTATATTGTAACTCTTGTGTTTTTATTGTTCTTCAAGGTTTATTTTGAGAAGGGCTTTCTTTTTTTTTTAATAACGGGTTTATATTTTCCTCTGTGGTGCTTACCTTTAGAGTTGAAGCTATTAACTGCAGCCAGATATTTGGCAGCGATGCATTGTTTTATACTCACACAAAGACCATTAATGCTCACTCAGAGATCGTTACCACATTAATGAATTGCAGGACTCGTACGCTCGCGTAAGTGCAGCCTCAGCTCAGCCCTACGGTGCCAGCCCCGCTGTCCTATGCCCATCACCCTTCACAGGGCTGGGATTCCCAGATCCCAGGGAAGAATCACAGACTATAGATGGCATAGCATCCTGCTGGTGTACGAAACCATGGCAACACTGTTTCCAGCATTTCTAGGCTGTTTAATTTGGCCAAAACACTTAACAGACATTTTTCCTTCAGCTATTTTTATATTTTTATTTTTATGTGGGTTTTAATAGACTAGACTAAGTGAGATTTTTGTCCCTTCCTGCAATTGCCCCTTAAAGGCAACATTATGAGGTACTGTTAGACATTTCTCGCTTGAAAAGCCTTGGGTAGAAAACAGCTTGGCTTGCTGGAGCATCAGACCCCTTGCATGGCATTTTTTTTAATCTTTGAAATCGGGCTAACAAAGCTCAGTCTAAGACAAGGGCCCTGGCTGCTGCCAGGGGCGAGGAGGATTGGATGCTTCAATTTTTTTTCCAGTTCCTCCCCCTTAATCACAGCGAAGCTGGTGTGATGCTCGAGTCAACTAATTGTCACTGCTAAAGGAAGAACAAGAAAGCTCCGACAGCTCATATGAGAGATGTTTTCTGACTTCTGCAGAGGAACTACTTTTTTTTTTTTTAAGATTACCTTCAAGAGCCAAGAGAGCCCATTTAATTTCAAATTTAATGACTTTCCACCATACCTCATTCTACCATTTCCAAGTACATTAGCTGCACGATCCCCAGATTGCTAGAAAGATGTCGTCGGGCACCAGACTGAATGTCAGACATAAAAGCTTAATAAGCGGCACGCTTTACATTTTGGGTGCAATCGAATATAAAAGCTTCCACTCAGTTAAAATTACCAGGGGTAATTTCAACACAGCTGTCAAGTCGTTTTCCTAGAAATGGAAGTTTTTCCTAATGTGCTTTTACTGAGATGGAGGGAAGTCATTTCTGATGTAATTTCTTGGGATGCAGGTATTATCAGAGAGCGGTGAAGCTTGACATTTTGCTGAGGAGGGATTTCTCTGGTTGTCCTCAGCAGCATGCTGGCGGAGATGATCCCCACCAGTTCAGACTGGAGTAGATGTAAGGCTCCTATCCAGGTCTGAACTTGTGGGGCTACGAGCTGAGGCCACTCGGGACATGGCAAAACTGGTAAATGCTGTTAAATGCTAGAAGACCTCTTTTTTTTTTTCCTGCAGCATGGCAGTAAGGAGCTGAAATCCCTGCCTGAAATGGTCCCAGAGGGGTGGCCTGGAGGGCTGCTAAATCTGCTTTTTGAAGGCAAATGAGTAGGACCTGTGCCGTAATCCCTCAAACCCACTCAGCTGACCCCCCAGTCAGGACACAGCGTCTTGTGCTCTGCAGCTTTCCAGAGCTGGCTGATCCCTCTGCTTGGCTGTGGTTGAAGGTTTCTACAGCCATGTACCTCAAGGACTTGTATTCCAGCTCAGTTGTGACATCTGCTTAAGATTTAATGATACCCTCATCCACACATCTAATTCCTTCCAAAGCATTGATGCTGGCAATCATCTTCCTTTTTTTTTTTTCCCCCAGACAGCAATCAGGCCATGTGGTTCTCCCAGTTTGTCAGGGAACTCAGCAATCTATGTGATCATCTCTTTCATCAGATTATATCTCATTTTCCCTCCCCTGCCCCTTCCCCTTGCAACGGGACTGGCAGCGATGGGAATTGTCCTTTCTCACCCATGCTTGGGTGATGGTCCTTCGCTCAGGCCCAGATTTCACTCGCGGTTTCTAAACCCTTGACCTGAGCTAGGATCTTAAGGAAGGGCTCTCATCTCATCCTCCTCCAAAAACTTCTGCATCTACCCCTTATCTAAATGGCCCCTTTCTTCTTCTCTGCCTTAACCGTTGCCTCCGCTCCTGCAGCCAACACGTTGTGCGCTTACAGCTCTGCATGGCCCACGTGCGCCGCAGGGACCTTTTTACTGCCTGGCTGAGCCCGTCACCGATAGCCAGGATGAAATCATTCCGCTTTTTATTTCACCATTACAAGCCCATAACCAGCTCTTAGGGCAAATGGAGGATTTTCCTCTAAATAATTGTAAACATCAGTGGAATGCACTTTAAAAGCAAGAGAGAAGAGTGAAAAAAGCACAAACGCAGGCTTTTGTCCCCATTGCAGGAAAGGTCCCACCCCAGCGCTGCACCTTGTTCCCTTTATGAAGCCCCTGAACAAAAAGGTTACAGCAGAAAACTCTTCAAAATACAATGTTTGTGGACCGTTGGGAACAAGAAAGTAAAACCCTGGGTATGCTCTGACCTGTAGTTTGGAAACAGAGGGAAAAAAAGAAAAGACAAGCAGTGTTTTCCTGTATGGCTGGGTCCAAGGACTGCATAACCGTACCCAGATGTGCCAGCCTGGCTTTTCTCACCGACCCCGGTTCTCTTTATTTTCTGCTGTCTGAGGGCTCTGGTGTGCTTCCAGCTCTAAGCACACAGGGTATCCACATGGCCTTGCAAATAGACTTTCCTTGGTTTTCTTGCTGCAAGGGACTGGTCCCGCAGCAGGTGCTGCATTACATCCCATGGAATGTCTCTTTGGACCTCTTGTTCTCCAGTCTTTGTGGCTCCTTTACTTTTTCAGCCTCCAGCTCAGTCTCAGCCTCTCGCATGTTTTTGGCCATCCCTAATCTTTGGGCCTCCAACTCTCCTTGGTCTTCTTCCTCTCCGTGCAGCTGCCAAACTTTTTTGGCCTCCTGAAGTTCTTGGGGCCTCCCAAACTTTGTGTGCCTCCCTCTCTCTCTCTCAGCCTCCAGCTCTCTCTGGGCCTCTACTCTTTGGAACAACAACCTTGGGGCCTCCTACTGCTGGTCACATGGTGGGTCTCAAAACAGATCCCACAGTGCTGTGGGAGGTGCCACTGGGCCTCCCACTCTCTCTGAGTCCCACACTCTCTGGGCCTCCCATTTTTCCTTGGCCTCACCTCTTTCTGGCTCTCCCACTTTCCAGGCCTCCACTTCCTGAGCCTGTCAGGTCCCACACCAGGTCCGATGATGGGTCCCAGGGCATGCTGCTTGGCTTGCCCTCGCAGAATTTCCCACTGTGGGTCCTCCAGCAGGGTACACCATGGGTCCCATCGTCAGGCTGACAGTGGTCCCTCAGTGGGCCCTACTGCAGAGCCCATAGCAGGTCCAACAGTGGGACTCGCTGTGGGTCAGCCTTCCCTTCTGTGCTTGTTCGGACACTGCTTACCCCTTCTGGAGCATCCTACTGAAAAAAATAATGCTTATTGAAATAACAATAGAAACACCTTTTGGGATTTTCAAATATTTTTTTTTGTCCTGATCGGACAAAGTACATGTTGCACCTGATGCCAATGAAACCCACTGTCCTCCAAGGTCAGAAACCAGTACTTGGGGACCAGTACTAGGCCAGTACTTCACACCTCTTTATTTTATAAAGCACACCATGCTTTATTTTGTTCAACTATCTTACACTTGCTCGGGGAAGGCAGCCTCTTGCCTACAGCCAATTGCCCAACGCCTCCTCTGTAATTGTGTTTCAGCTCGTAAAGGATGTGACAGTCACCATCCATCGTGTCTGCAATCCGCAGTGCGGGACACCTGGCACATCAGCTTTGTGCCATCAGCGTTTGGGTACACAGACCCAAACCTCGACACTGAGCCGCCTTTACTGCGTTTTCCTGAAATTTGATATCCTCATTAAGGCTTTCTTCCACTTCCTGGTTAATGAAGAGTAATTTGTGTTGTGAGATAGTATGTGTCACTGCTGAACAGCTTGAGTTCAACACAAGAAGCATTACGGGCGAAATCCTTCCCGTCCCTGCCAACTCTGGGGGCACTAACGATGCACCCTTCCTAATGAGAGCGATGGGCCAGCCAGCACATCTGCGTAGCGCAGAGCAGCGTATCTGGAGGACACGATGCTATTTTGATAACGTGGACGTTGACAGCTTATCTTCTCTCCGTGAACATACAGGTCATGCCTCCTCCCTGCTGAAAAGTCCTCAGACCCCTCATCTCCGAGCCCTCCCAGGTACTCCAGGGAGTTCCTCGGTTCTTCATGAGACAAGGGCTTTCAGATGCAAACCCCACGTCTCATCCTCCCATACGCCATCGAGCCAATGGCTGCCCAAGCCCGATGGCAGATCTGATAATTTTTTTTTTGTTATTTTTTCCCCAAGAAAATAATTATGTAAGACTAGAGAGATACAAATAACATAGCTTTAAAATTTTGAGGAAAACAAGTTTTCAAGCAAGAAAAAAAAAGGGAAGGAAAAGGATGGGAAGGAAAATATCTCTAGGATTGTGCTTTGTTACTTCCCATATCTAAGGGAGTCTCCTCAGGGAATGATGGAGCCGGAGCGGAAGAGCCGCTCGGGAAGGTCTGACCTCGAGGGGAGAGACTCACGCGCCAGGACCAAGGCTTCTGCCCACATGAAAGGCAGGGGCAGGGGGAAAAAGCGTTACAGGGGTTTCAGTTTTGATCTCACCAGCAATCCTTTGAAACGAATGTAATAAGAGGAGAACCTGGTACCGGTGTCTGTGTGATAAAAGGATATTGCTGGTTGTTAATATTTTATATGTTGTTTCAGGGTAAATAAGATTGTTTCTCCCACTTCTCTCCTACAGAATAACCCTAAACCTGCCTGCAGGAAAAACCAAGCATCCTTAATTTGAACACTTGCAAGATAGGCCTTCAAAGAAATGAGTTAAGGGCTGAGTTATGATTTTTTTTTTCTTTTTTTAAGACAAACGAAGTAGGGAAGAGAAGTTCAGGGTGTAGAAGCAGAGCATTGTCCCATGCGTACGCCTGCCACGTGACCCGTTGATGGCAAAGGCAAGCTAGCTATTAAGCTTATCTCCTAGCCGCTAAATATAGAATCCTATGCATGTATACTGTCAGATGGATAATGCCTGGGATTTTTACAATTTGACACAAAAATGACATATCTGAGGATTCAAAACTTCCAGTTTTGTTCTACACACTGCCTTAAAAGTTTATTTTTTTTTACCCTTTAAGCATCTTTTTCTCCTGCAGTTGAGAAAATCCCAGTAGACAATTGATTGAATCAACACTATTGAAACCGAAAGAGCACACACAGCGTAATTCTGCTCCCTTTTTTTTTTTGGAGAGCAGTTTCTTAATTTTTTTAAGTTCATAAACACCTATGCCAATGTAAAATTGGGAGAGGTAAAAAAAAGAGCATGACTAGAGACTGTCGAACAGTGGCCAAAACAAAAGAAAAGCTTAATGGAGAGGGAGACGTAATGAAAAGGAAAAGTCTTGACAAGGTGAAAGAGTTTCTGTATTCAGGCTTTGTTGAGTTTGAGCTTAAGAGTGAATTATTAAAAGGACACAGGAAATACAGCTCTTGGAAATTTAGCAGAGATTTAGGACATATAGGAAGCCAACTTGAAAACAAATAGCATTTGCAATACAATTTTATTGGAGCTTAAATAAAAGATATTCAGAAAATGGAAGCATTTGAAATACAGTTTTCTTTAAAAAAAAAGAAAAGACTTGAAAATTCAAAATATAGCAAAAGGAAAAGATAGATAAGTATGCTTGGAGGAGTCCTAGGAAATGAAAAGGAGGAGGAAAGATGGAAGGAATGGGAAAAGTGCAAGTAAGAGACGTGGGAGAACAGATGGAGCTGAGGATCGCTCTAACAAGATTAACGGTGATTAGACAATTGAGCAGAAATCTCATTTATTGGGCCCCGACCTTTGAACGGAGGTTGTTGAAGGTTAAAGCAGAAGATAATTGCCTTTGAAGACTTTGCTTTGGAGCAATAGCTGGGTGATGTGTAAGGATGGGGTTCCTCCTCCTCTGCTGGCTTCCCGGCACCCTGGGAGAGGCAGCAGGCAGCGAGGAGCTGGGATGAGCTGAGTTTCTTTTAAACAAAAGAAAACTCTTTCAGCCGTAACCCTTAGCACGGCAGTATATTATAGCAACATCGGGGTGAAGTGAGTAGGAGAAAATATACTTGGATATTTGGACTCCAGAACATCCTCATATTTGTTCACTTAGAAACTGACAGTGTATGAAATTAAAGTATCGAGGTGGATGGGCAGCTCATCTGTGGGTGAAGATGCACCAGTGAGTTTTGGAATATTTTCTGATACGATTTTCCATCATGACAGGATGCAGAACCTCCTAATTTTCTTGTGTTGCCTTTTTTCCTTTTTTTTTTTTTCTTTTGTCCTCAAGTTTCTTATCAGAGCGTGTTAGCGTGTCGCAGTACTTACTGCCGGGTGCCGAGGACGTGAGGGTGCTGTGCGCTGGCTCCATGCTGAGACGAGAATAAACTCAGCTTAATGTTAATAATATTTATATACATATATAATAAAAATATACCCTGTATGGAGCAATCTTGTACAGATAGCAGAACGATATAGATATACTAATAAATTTTTACCATATCTGTATTTTATTATTCCATGAAACATGACTACGTTGAGTTACGTTAACTCATGTTGGGTTAATTATTTATACAATACCCAAAAGGTTTTGATGATGCGATTAAATTTTCAGCAGATACTTACCATTTCCTGCTGCAGACTTGGAATAGGTAGGACTGTGAGAAAAAAGCCCCAGCCAGTCTGAAGTTTGAACAGAGAATCACGCAAAACTCACCAAAACCTTGTCTGTTTGCCCAAATAGCAGAAGAAAGGTCTCTTCCTCGCTGTGGAGATGGCAGAGATGCTTCAGTCAGAGGTTTCCACCAAGCACAAGCAAAGTCTCATCAGGTCGTACAATATTACTCTGATTTTCATAGAATCATAAAATCATTAAGGTTGGAAGAGACCTCCAAGACTGTCAAGTCCAACCGTCAACCCAACACCACCATGTCCACTAAACCACGCCCTGGAATGCCACGTCTACGTGTAATTTTCTGCCCTTGCAGATAATAAGATGTATAGCGATTACAATACAAATCAATTAACTTCCAAGAATATGCACGTAATACCACCAAAACCATTGTTACCCCAACGGTGAAACCTTTTAGGAAAATAATAGCTTCTTTTCAGAAAGTCTGCTGCAACGGAGGAGCGCGGAGCTGGCGGTTTTGCAAATGGCAGAAAAGCTGAAAATTGTGCTATTGGCATAGAACCCAACCTCGGAGCGTGTAATAGATAATTAGCAACTCTCTGCCCTTGTGGAAATCTGATTTTGCAAGGAGTTACTGGGGTTTTAAAAATCAGAGCTACTGGGGAAGTTCAGCAGCCTACTTTAGTCTAACACAGGATAAAAATACGTGCAAGGCTGGAGGAGAGGGATGTGCATGTGTATGAGATACTGTAGGAGAACACCAATTACTGGAAAATTACATTTTCCTGGAGACTAAAGTAATCTTTTTACCCATATTGCAAACATATTATAAATGTGCTTTGAAATATTATGACTTCAAAAAGTACATTTTAAGAGTAAAAATCCCACCATATCAGGAGTGCTTCCTTCATGTTCTTGCACATCCATCACGCTGTAATGAATAGCAGCAGTCACCGCATGTGATTTCTACTGAAAAGCAAGAAATAGGAACCATAAAATGACCAGGGCTGGGTTGGAAAGCCAAGAGCAGGTGGGAAAGTCGAGAATTTAGCTCTGATGTGGTGGGTGCACAAATCCTGCAGGTGCCGGTCAGCGGGAACTGCTCCGCAGATGGAGGTGGCAGGAGGTCGGACTGGGATCAGGCAGCCGTGGGAGGAGATCAGAGCTCAGCAATAGCTTTAGAGGGAATTTGGAGTGAAGGGTTGTAAATGTGGTAATTAATAATTAAGGGGAACATTCTGCAAACTGGAAAGTGATGCCAGGATCAGCCTAATTGCCGCTTCCAGAGCAGTAACCTGGAGGGGTGAGCTTGGTGAGCGGGAGATGTGGATTACGGGAGCCACCACCAGCAAGGCTTGCAAGGGGAAAGCAAAACACCAGCAAATTCCCGGCAGGATCTTCTTGCGCTCAAAGGCCTTTTTATTTATTTAATGTCCAAAAGAAAGCTGAATGCCTGAATCTGGAAAAGTGTTTTTTCTCTCCGGAACGTGTCACTCTTGCTTGTAGGGTGAAGCAGAAGATCTGCTTGCGGTGTCAGCAGCTCTCAGGGGGGAAGCACGGACTGTGCCACATTTCACGCTTCCCTGGCTGGCACGGACCAAGCACTCAGGCGACAGCCGCTTGTGCTGCCCCAGCAGCCTGGATGTGTCCCGTGCTATTTATTCCCCTCCCTTTCACAACTAATTGGAGCAGTGAAGAAGAGGGAAACCAAAACCACACTTTTCCACTCAAAGCTTTGCTGCTGGCAAACTTCAGTGTATTTTTCTCCTCCTGCAACACTTTCCTGCTGATTTTGATTAACTAAAAATTTATGGAGTTTACCTTGTCTCCGTCAGCAGTACTTGCTCTTCTATTTAAGTAGCTTTCTCCAAATCTTGACCTCGTTGCCTTTCCCTGCCTGCCACCCCAAGCTCTGTTCAGCACAAACGCAGTTGCTGAGCAACCAGGCAACCTCCCTGCAGCATGATTTTGGCACAGAATCTGCGATTTTTGTGAAACGGAGATGGCAGATGATCACCTGCCCTGCTGCACAGGAGATATGGCAGGAGGTTGCAGCACGGGTGAGTGCTGGGGAGTCCAACCCAGGGCTTGACCATGGTCATCCCAGTTCCTTCTGGGGTGTTATCCCTCAAATGAGGATTAGGTCCTCATTTCCTCTTCCCAGGAAGAAGCAATGATGTTGTCCATACAGCCGGTGGAACCACCGTGCCAGTGGTGCTCCCATCTGCTGCCCCGCATGGTGACGAGTTCAGCTCCAGCTCTTTGAACGCCCTTGCTCCAGCCGAGCCGTAAATTACTGACAGGGTAAACTTTATGGGAAGGAATGTGCAAACTGTTAAATAGCTCTTGGGGATATAAACCAGAGCGAAAGCGAAGCTGAGAGCGCGGCTTGCCGCAAGGGCGTTGCTCCCTGTGAACATGAGACAATGAGAAGAGCTGTTCCCCCCTGGTGACAAGTTACGTGGTGTGACAAGAAGAAAGATTAAACAAATCGCTGTACAAAAAAAAAATAATATATATATATATAAATACTTTTGTGCTATAGGAATATGAACTACCTCTCTGAACATTTGGGAGTGCTGTGTTTGGGGTTAAAGATTTGAGGATCTGCAAACGAGGTGGTGCAGGGTCTTCTTTTAGGTGCAACCCAGAGCCTGAGCTCCTCCTGGGACAGCAAGTGCAGGCTGGCTGTGGGTTGTGGTGATGGTTTGAAGGTTTTTTTAGCATTGCTGGTGTAATTTGCGGGGAGGAGATGCCATAGCGAGCAGTAAGTCAGAGCAGTGACCTGTCCCAGTGTCCCAGGGAAGGGCCACCGTGCCTCTTGGATGGGATGATGTCTCCAAAGCCATACGGCTCAGGGTGCAAGAATTGCTTGGGGAGTACAGAGCATATGGATGAAGGAAAAAAAGCCCTGAAACCGTAGCCCCTCTTAATGGGCTTCAATGCAGGAGAATTTGTTTTGCCAGCAGAGCAGGCAGCTATCATGTCAGTAGACATTTGTCATCTACAGGTGGGAGACTTGGGGGAAAAAAGAAACCCATAATTCTCATATGGTTTTCAGTGCAATTTGCATGTGGCTAAAACTGTCCATTCCATATGGAATTACTGTTTTGAAGTTGCTCTTGCGCCGCATGGAGCTTGCAAACATGCCCCATACTCACCCTTTGCAAACCTGTGGCCTCCTGGGAACCTCATGTCCTTCCGAGCTCTTTCTCCTGCCATCTTAAGTGGCTGCAAACATCTCAGGCCAGGAGTTCTGATCCTTCTCTTAATTTACCCTAGTCTAATTAATGTGAGAATAATTTGAAGAGAAGGAACTCCTTGCTGTGCCAGGGGAGGGGAGCAGAGCTGGGCACAAGCCTCTGTGCATGTAAAACCTGCTCAGCGAGGCTCCAAATTAAAACGTCGCTGAGTTTTTCCAAAGCACTCTGCTAAGAGAGTCCCAGCTCTGTATAAAATGTTTAAATATTAATTGAGATACGGCCGGCAGTGCAGGTGTCTTCCTCCTCTCTCTTCCATGCATCTCCCGTGAGGTTGCTTGGCTGTTCCTGTGCTTTCCTCCTCTGATGGGCTGAATATTTCATACGGAGTGATTCAGCTGTGCGTCGTCATCTGGGAGGTCTGCAGGAGATGTGCCTGAGCGTAAAGGAAAACTCCAAAGTTAGGGAAAAGGGAAGACCTTGCTCCAAAGTCCTCTTTGGTTCTTGAGCCCTCTGCAGAAGGGTGAGCACTTTGCCCTGTGTCGTGGGGATGCTCTTGGCGAGCGGAGCATGGTGAGCAGAGCAGCATCATTGTTGTGTGTAATAAAGGCGTTCCTCCGTATAAATTTATTACATTTTTGCTAGTCAGAGAGACAGGTTGCCCACCAATAATTGAGTAATTCTGCTTTTTCTCACCGTGCAGGACTAATCCCAGGAATGGATATTTTAGGCGCTGGGATCAGCGCAACAGGATTGACAGGGAACGTGCTACCCACCAGTGTAATCAGAGAGCTGGGCGTGAAGGTTGGCTCCCAGCAGGTAAAAGTGTTGTTTACAACCTTTTCATCAAAGCAGAGGATCCTTGCCAACCCCCCTGAACCGGTCCCACCCAATGTGTTGCACAATAAAATTGTATAAGGACTTTTTAGGACTAATCTGTCCTGGTGATGCTCTGTGAGTGTGTAGCAGGGGAAAAAATTCTACTCTCCTAATGCTGAATGAAAAGAATGTGTTAATCTGGCACTGATGTGTGGATTACGTGTTGGTAATTCTGTCAGAAAAGGGACATCACGTATACCGAATATCAGTGTATCATAGAATCATAGAACTGTAGAATCTTAAAGTTGGAAGAGACCTCCAAGATCATCAAGTCCAACCATCAACCCAACACCACCATGTCCACTAAACCATGTCCTGAGGTGCCACGTCTACATGTTCTTTGAACACCTCCAGGGATGGTGACTCCACCACGTCCCTGGGCAGCCTGTTCCAGGGCCTGACCACTCTTTCAGTAAAGAAGTGTTTCCTAATACCCAAACTAAACCTCCCCTGATGCAACTTGAGGCCATTTCCTCTTGTCCTATCACAAGTTACCTGAGTGGGACAGCACTGCAGACCAGAAGAGCCTGTGCACCACTGCAGAGGTATTTCCCATCCCACCTGCACCAGCTCTCTGCTCCTTGGCTCAGCGCCGTCCCGTATTATCACCGACCAAGATCACCATTGGTCCAAACCTCACACTCCAGGAGGAACCAGTGTCTCTTTGATGTTTGAGACCAGGGTAGCTACAAGGACGATGCACGGGCCCCACTGCTGCTCTGGGAGAGACGTGGCCGTGCACCTCGCTGGGACCCAGGTGTGCTCGCACTGGCTCCCAGCTCCGGACACCGAGACAACAGATATCCTGCCGAAAGGGCTTCCTGCTCAGCTTGTGCGTGGCCCAAGGGAGCAGCTCTTCGTGTGGATTAATTCATGGCGTGGCTGGGGAACAGCTCTTCGGTTCAAACGCACAGATGAGAAACACTTCACATCTGACTTTGACAACAAAGGAAGGAAAATGCTTCTCTTAGATGAAAAGAAATAGCACTGAAGCGTTTAAAAATCTCTTTTTCCCCTGTTTGTTTTGACAATGTTACTTTTTTTCCATTTTTTTTCCCAGAAATTTTAATTATCTGCAAAGCAGTTTCTGCAGGAGTTGCTTTGGTTTGGAGAAAGCTGCACAAACTCTGCTCGAGGCTGATATTTGAGCATGCTTGAGTCCCACATGGAGCGAGAGCACCAGGGAGAGATGGATTCCAGATGTTTGCAGCTGTCACGTGGTCACGGTTGATTTTGTAAGCGATTTCCTTGAGTATCTGATTTTGGCAGTGATCTCCACTTTTGTCTAAAGAGAAACTGCGCAGGAAGTTAGAAAGTACAAGACAAAGGAGTATTTTTAGCTAACCCAGCTGTGAAACCGTGTAGAGAGGCAGGATCGGAGGAGCAGGACTGGGACCCACCAAGGGCGCTCGCTCAGGCTCCTGCGGGTCGGAGCAGAAAATAAATGCTCCTTGGCTTTGCAATCTCTCCCAGCTTCCAGCAGCGAGTGTTTCATCGCGAGTTGTACCCAGACCAGCCCTGGGAGAAGTCACTCTCCATTAATTTGCCTCACCCTTTCCCAATCCTGCCTGTGAGTGCACCAAGACCACCAGAAGGTCCCTGCCGTTGTTCCTAGCTCCATCCCAACTGCTTTCTAACAACCCATTTGTTATTTTTTTCTATCACTGAAGTGACATCTTCTGAGAATGGGGCTTGTTCAGCTCAGGTCCCTTTTCTGAGGTGGAAATCAGCTCGTTTGCAGGGCTTGGCTGGGGACAGGCCATTCACTTTGAGTTCCTCAGCGTGCAGGACTTCCCCCAACCGACACAGAGTTCACGCGTAGATGGCTTCCACCATTTAGTCTGGCGCTGGAGCCTAGACTCAGACCTAGTACCAGCAAGCTGCTGTCCACGCACAGATTTTTCTTATTCTTTTTAAAGATTTCTTTTCTCCCTCTTTGGCAAACTCTGACCCTCTGTGTGGCCATTCAGGAATAAGTTCTAGGGGTAATTGTGCTGTGCTTTTTTTTTATTTTTCTTTGGAGCAGGCAGTAATTAGCCAGAAACAATGAGAGGCCATTTTAAATACCTCCAGTATCACTTCTAAGAAGGTTAATATCTACTCCTCGAGAACCTCGTGCTTAACCTGCGAAGCCTCTCTAAGTGATGCCGAACATTTTCCCGAGCTCCCAAACCTCCCCGTCGGCATGGAGCACCATCGATCCTCGGGTGCCGCTTATGCTGTGTCCGGTAAAACGTCTGCAACTGGGCTGAAGCGATCGATGTGCTGGGGGAGGTGAGGGAAGGATTTTTCTGGTGCGGGTGCAGGGCACCGAGCACCACCGGAGTTTTGGCCTCATTGTGGATAATGCTGCTCCGTTAGATGGAACTCGGTTGCATGGATTTACGGCAAATCCACCAAAACAGCATCGAGGACGTGAAGCGCCGGCAGAACCACGCTCCGCAGAAATAGGGCTTGTAACGATGATGGGGCGTGCATGAAAAACACCTCTTAACTGAACAAATCTGTAATTTCTGTAACGTTATCTATAACATAGAAGCATTTAAAAAAAAAAAATCAATGATTTGACAAAGAAATAAGCGTGGGAGAATAATATTTGCTTAATATCTTATTTGCTTGAATGAAAATGCATTTTGTCACGGCCAAAGCATTAAAAAGACATTAAAATATTTCAATATAAATAGAATGAACAGGTTTTAAAATTTTCCCAAATCACAAATTCATAACTTCATTTGCATAGGAAACTTCTTTAGAGTTGTTTGATTAATCTTGTAATTAAATGTACATAAAAGGCACAAGAAACGTGTAGGAAATAAATTACTAAAGTGGAACTGTAGGAAGGAAAAATGGGGATTACGGATAACAAGCTGCGGACAGTGCAGCAATCTGCTTGTCGGGGTGGATTGCTCTTCACAGCACATTTTTAGCCAGACAATCCTGATCTTTAATGAGTTTTTGAGACTTCTTCATGCTCCCAGGCTAGGCTTAGGTAGGCGGAGCTTGGAGAAACTTCGTGGGTAGAGCAGCTTTGGGTGAGATTGGTCCCAGCCACAGGGCTGTTCCCACTGGTGTTACAGGTAAATGCCACTGATGTAAATCCTGCAGAACCTGGATCCAAAATGTGGTATGAAAAGGAGCAGCAGCGTTTTATCGGAGACGGGAATGGCTCTGTGCACAGAGATGGCATTTTTAGGTTATTTCTTCAAAGGCAGAAGAGTTCCTCGACCACATCCTTCACTGGTGACAATCACTAAACCTCTGGTAAATGGTGTGTGCTGGTGGGGAATATGGCCTCTGAGTATCCCTGCCGCTCCGTCCTGCCTGCTGCACCGTGTGAAAAATATAAAACACAACCAGCGTTCTTGAAATTGCAGCTGATTTTACGTTCTACATATGTGCTTTTAAAATAGCCGTATGGGAGCAGTGCTCTGCTCAGAAAGAGCAAACTTTGGAGCCAGGGCTGCAGGTGTACGAGAGCGGAGTTGTTATAACAGAGCCAAAGTTGTCGTCTGCTCCGCGCTGCTGTCCCTGTGCAGAAAGTGATGCAGGCACCCAGGGGTGGTGAGAGCCTAAAGGCAGCATGAGCTCTTGCTGAGACCAACCTCTGGGTGGTAGGGTGGTTCTCAGGCGCTGCTTTCTCAGCGTAGGGCCATCCTGCTGCTGGAGCTGCTCACTGAGAACCTTGTGTCATGGTTGTGCCTTCCATCGCGGTAACATCTTGCGTGGTGGTAGCACCTTGCACAGTGGTAGCACCTTCCATCGTGGTAACATCTTGCACGGTGGTAGCACCTTCCATCATGGTAACATCTTACATGGTGATGGCACCTTCCATTGCAGTAGCATCTTGCATGGTGATGGCACCTTCCATCGCAGTAACACCTTGTGTGGTGGTGGCACCTTGCATGGTGGTGGCACAGCCTCACCATGTGGGCAAAAGCAGGGCCATTAATACAAACACCACACTGTAAAGCTGGGTAAGGTTGGGAGGGAGGCACTTTCAGACACAAAAGTCTCTGAGTTTAGCTTCTCTCACACGGGTTCTACTTTTAAAAGAATTTATTCAACCTGAAAATTATTTCTCTGCTTGTACTGCCTGTGATGGCCTTGAGGGAGTAAGTACAGCTAGGAGGTATGGACAAGAGACAAAATAAAGTGTGCATGTAAAAAAATACATAAAACAACGAATAACACAGAGGATGTCAACTTGATTTTCAGAGATTGCTGTAAAATCTCTGTCCTGAGGCATTTGGGGAAGGGGAAGACAAAGTGAGAAACATGCTTTGGGGTATTTTTGCTGTCACCTTGTTAAAGGAATTGATTTATGATACACATTTGAACTAGATGGGGCTGGTTTTTATTTCACGTGTTTGATAAAGTGTGGTGTTATAGATATCAGGAGGGGGATAAAACAGACAAGGAAAATCTCTGGGTGTTTTTTTTTTTTTTTAACATGTGCTAGAAACAGAATTACGTGAACCGGGATGCAAAGTAATTGAAATGGGCAGAAGAAGGAGTTTTCTTTAGAGTAGAATCCAGCAGCTCGAGGACTAACATGCCGTCTGATGTTATGAAGATGAAGTGTGCAGCAGGCGCTCGCGTGAGTAGCTAGAGTATCAAAATCAATCTAGCAGTGGGGATTGTGTGCTTGCTTTAATTTGTTCCTGCAAAAGAAGTGGGAGATCCCTGACACCTTGGCTTGACCCACCTATGGGGTGTCCTGCCCAGGCAGCAGTGACTCGAGTCTGTGAGGGACCCACAGCTCGGAGGCTGGCTGGGCTCTCCCAGCCCTCCCAGTAAGGCTGTGACCTTGCTGGAGCTGACGCACCCACAGATCAGATGCTCCAGTGGTGTTTTCTGGGTGAGTGTTGGTGGAGTTGGTTCTGTATTATGGATTTCAAGCATCTGATGCTTCAGTGTGAGGGATCACGTCGGAGCAGATAAAAGCAAGTGCCATCTTTCCAGCGCACCGTGCTCAAGGGAAGGAGATACTTGTTTTAAACTGCTGAATTAAGCAGCACAACTGGACACATTTCTGAGTCATAAAATCATAAAATCATAGAATCACAGAAAGGTTTGGGTTGGAAGGGACCTTCAAGGGTCATCCAGTCCAACCCCCCTGCAAGGAGCAGGGACATCTCCAACCAGATCAGGTTGCCCAGAGCCCCGTCCAACCTGGCCTGGAATGTTTCCAGGGATGGGGCATCCACCGCCTCTCTGGGCAACCTGGGCAAGTGTCCCACCACCCTCAGCGTAAAAATTGTTTCCTAATATCCAATCTAAATTCATCTCCCTCTATTTTGAAACCATTACCCCTAGTCCTGTGCTACCTAGCCGTGTGCTTTTCCCGACCGGAGGCAGGAAACGTACAACATCCATGACGGAAATTGATTTTACCTCACTAGTCTCCTCTAGCATTATGGGATTTTTTTATTTACTATTTTTGCAGCTCGGAAGGGCAAGCTTTGGTAGGGCTTTCTGATGCATGTGTCAATGGTGTCATGTCTATGGCAAAAGCCTTGAGAACCTGCAGCAACAAATATCGTTATCCATGTTTCATCACTTTTGAGCACTACAACAAAATAACTATGAGGAAACAAGACAAAAAAAAACCCCTCACCAAGTTAAAATCCCTATTTTCTTGTGCAGCCAGAGTCACATTTTGGATGTGTATTAGGAAAACCCAAAACCAGATACCCTGCTCATCATGACCAGGTTTTTTCCCCATGAGGATATGAGCAGAAATGTCATTAGTTTCTAACTGGTGAGACCAGTGATGTCTTGTCTGGGAGGTGCACAGGGGCACGGTCAGACCCTGCCTTGCGGGCTCTAGTCATGCCTGGACCACGCCAGACAACCCGCGTCGGGGCGGGATGAGGAAAACAGACTCTGCCGGGGTTGCTTCCCGCACCGTCTAGGCAGGAGTGTGAAATGGTGCTGCAAATCCTGAGGATTTTGCAGGTTGTAACATGAAATTCTGGCATCAAACCAGAACGGGTCAGGCGTCAATCCCATGCACCGAATCTAAACTTGCACCACTGTAGCGTGCAGCAGTTTTGTAAAAATAAATGCAATGTTACGAATGACAGAGCTCCCTGCGGATTTACTGTTTTGGATGTGGGCAGCTCAGGCTTAATACTGGAAAGGCTACAAATGTGATTTTCTCTAGCCTTTCCCTTCCTGCAAGCCTGATGGGCAGTCCTCCCAGCAGCTCCTCCGGCTCTTGCTCGCGGCTCTGGCCGAGCCCATCCCCAGCAGAGCGAGGAGCACCCATGGCTGCCGACCCCTCACTGTCCCACCAAGCCAGCATGCTGACAATAGCATCTCCTTTAAATATCCAGGTGGAAAAATAACTCCGATGGCAGCGGGGATTTGCTGACGGGCTTGGCAATACGTGGCAACAGTGGACAGTCGCTCTCGGTTGCAGAGGGTTCCTACCACGTTCAGCCAAGGTGTTGTACAGACACAGTCCTCAACTCATTAGTGCTAATAACCTCCTGGCTGACACCATGTTCAAGAAATTCTGTATATTTACTAGAAAAGAAAAAAAGATTGGTTGATGAGTAGAGTACAAAAGGAGGGCACAAGGGTGATGGCATATTAATACTTTATAAGGTTAGAAATAACCGTAATGATTATCTAGTCTGAACTCCTGTGTAAAACATGCCTGGGGACTTTTCTATTTGAACTAAAGCTTTAGGTTGAGAAAGAAAAAAAAACCTCTTCAAATCAGAAGATTTCTCAACGGTTGTTTCAGTGGTTAATAACCTACACCGCTAAAAACGTGCTTTTAATTCGAACCTGGATTTGAATCTCACAGGCAGTGGGTTGCGCGTACTTTCATCTGCCTGACCAGGGAGCCCTCTGTTATCACATTTAAATTCCAGAAGTAATTAGAGGCTGCAAGCAGATCCTCTCTTAACCTTCTTTTCGTTAAGGAAAACAAATTGAGTTCCCGGTGTCTTTCATTATCAGGCAAGCTCCTCCATCGTCCCCACGGCTCTCCTCTGAAATGACTCCAATTTAACGATTTCCACCGCGGCCAGTGGACGTTGCCTTCCACCTACCGCATCTGGGGGTTCCTGGCTATGGAAAAACCAGTTCAGAGCAATTCCCATTGAAAACAAAGTAGAAAGCTTCTCACTGCAAGATGTTTTTTGTGTCATCCTGGCAAATTTTGTTATACGACTGGTTGGAAACAGTGGTTTCGGCAAATGCGTGGTTATTGCCAGTGGGAATAACCTGGAATGATCCACGGAATGTCCTGAGAAATTTCCCATTTCCTTGACTCTGAATTGCAAAAACCACAAAGAGAAATGTAAAAGGTGAAAGCTGGAAGCCAGTGCAGGATTTCTAAGTGAGGAATAATCTGATGGGTGACTGCGTTGGGGCTGCTGTAGCCAGCGTGGAAGGCTGCGATGGGTGTACATCAAGGAAACGTAGGCCCGCATCACAAAATCTGTAAGGATTAAATTGATGAATGCAGCTTTGTCAAAAGCCCAGAATGCTGCTGTTCTTGGTCCAGCGCTGCTCTGGTGTCCCTCAGCATGGCGTCAGGTCTTCAAACCACGGCCTCTGCGGGGTGCAGGGGAACGGCAGCGTCCCAGGGCTGGGGAGATGAGCCCAGGGAGCAAAGGCTTGGAGCTCCACTTTGGTTAAAAATAAAGCCAAGAAGAAAAAACACCTGGCAACTGGGTAGGGCCATCAGGGGGTTGGTTAGGCACCATGGCGTGTGTCCAGCTGAAGGGCACCGCCAGCACGCACCGGGAACAGGACAGCCATGCCACCTCCACCTGCTGAAACCATCGCTGTCACCCGCGCAGCCCCAGAGCCAGCTCCTGCATCACGCACAGCCCCGTGCCGCTCTCCAGTCGTGGGGTTGTTATTACCAGGAAAGGACAAGGCTTTGCTTCGAGTCACCCACCGCACTTGTGGAAGTCATGCGTTCCGGGTCACGCGTGTTTGCACCGAGCAGAGATTGATTTATAAATTAGTCGAGAGGAAATATTCCTCTCTGATGTGATACGCTGCGTCGTGCACAGAGGAAATCCAACGTCAGCCAGCCCGAGGCTGGTGCATCGTTGTCATAGAGACCCTGTAACCGCAGCTCTCCGGAGGAGCCGTAGGGATGTAGGTATATGATGTGCAACGCAGATCGCAACGGCACAGCGAGTTACGCAGGTTCACGCAGGAGGAGAGCTGAAAGCAGGGAGCTTGCTCGTCATTTAAAATGCACATGGTGCTATTAAAACCAAAAGTAAGGAAAAGAGAGGCATTAAAATGAAAATGAACTCTCTCAAATTTGCTTTGATATGATGACACAAGTTGAATTTTGATTGCGGTTCTTGTATCCCAGCGGTAACCGCCGCTGACACAGAGAACCACTGGGGATTTCGGAGCCTCTGGAGCACGCAGGACTATGTGGATTTAGGCCAAATAGAGATTGGGCCTTTATATTTATGCATGAAAATTAATGAGAACATTTGAGAGGGTAAGTTTTCCATCCTGCAGACCTGCCCGGGGAGGTTTCCATGTGGGTTTTGCCCTGGCATTCGGGGTGTTGCTGGGCTGCTTGGGCAGCCGTGGGTGGGATGCAATGACCCTCACTCCTTTTGCAGAAGCATGGCAGGTTTAACACCGATGGATTCAGCCTCCTCGAATTTTAGGCGCTGGATATTAGAAACCCTGTTCTTATATCCTGGTGCTAACCAGCATGGAAGTTTTTGGGAAAGGCAGCCGCTAGTGCTAGATTTTGCAAGAAAAGCCTCTCCCTCAAATGAAGACATTTGTTTTACAACATCTGCTGGCCAAGGGGAACATAAGTGGAAAATAATGAAATATGGGATAGTATATTTTCATCTGTCATCAGTCCTAAAATCTCCATCCAAGGGAAGGGGCTTTAGAGCGTTAAGCAATGTAAAGTAATAGATGGCAGGAAAAAAAAAAAGCAATCTCTGCCCTCAGGAGCTGAACTAGAGATGGTGGCAGACCCCACCAGGGAATCGTTGTGTGTTTTGTGGCTGTTTGCCTGTGGTTATGGTTTGGTTATCTCCAGAACTCAGCAGGAAGAAGAATGTTCTCTGGGGACTCAAAGTCCTAAATGAAAAACAGAAAAAAAAGGTGAAGCCTGGAGGTAATTCTCAGGCCAGCCTGGTTGGCAGAGAGCTGGGTGTACTGGGCATGGGGGCAAGGAGGAAAATCGGGGGTGGCTGAAAGGCTGATGCTGAAAATTCTCTTTGGCAAGAGGTCCAATGGAGATGGCATGAGCATGTGTGCCAGCCAGCGCTGCCACTGTGTTGGGACTTTCCTGGTGGCTTAAGGAAATTTTGGGGAGCAGTTATGGTTTTGCAAGACCCATGCAACACAATATTACCAGTAAAACAATCACGCTTGCCTCCTTTTGAACAGAGTGGAGACACCTTGGAAAAGGGGTATGACTTTGGTGGGAAGCAAAGGGAGAGGGAGCAAAGGGAGAGGAGCCCTCAGACCTTGTCTCTCCATGACAGCTCGGGTATTTATTTATTTATTTGCCCGCATTATGCTCTGGAGGTTTTCCTGCGCCTCCCAAAGAGACCCCCAGTTACTGCAGGGCTCTGGGGAGGACCCCAAAACCAGACCCACAGCGAAGCCACCATCATCCAGCGAGGAGCAGCCACAAGGTTGTGTTAGGGCAAACGAGAGGAAGCTCAGGTCCGCAGTGCTGGATCTAAAATTAGAGAGAAAAATGTAAACATAAGATACACCCAGAATCGCGAAGAGATAAGAAGGACAAAATTTGGCATCAAAGAAGAGAAAGCAGAAAACATGTAAAGAAAAAGGTTTTGTATTTCCAGTAGTGCAAAAAATACGTGTATTCATTTATACATCCCAGTGTAAATGTTATGGATATTTATCAAGTGATTTATTGATGTCTCTCTCTTGCACTGAATAACGTACCTGCAGTAAGGAGTTTGATTGCTTGAGCTTGAAGTGAACGCAACGCTTCAAAATCTGAGATGGATAACATCTCAGCGAGCGGCTTAAAAGTCCTCATAAACTGAAACACGTAACATTATTTATATAGTACATATTGGTACAGCTTGTTATAGCAGAGTTTATAATAATTTATTAGGGGAGAAAAAAGCAATCTCTGTTAATAATTGATTCATTATAAATAATGTAGTAAGAAATGCTCCTTTGATTTAAAGCCCACGCTGTTGATGTACGCTGAATTCTGGTGTATTTGGCAGCAGTAAATCCGGGGAAATCTTGCACACTGGCATCCCGTATGCGCACTTCTGCTCACGAGCTGCGGAGGGCAGGTGGAAACCTCACCGAAAGGGATGTTCTTTATGGGCTTGCCAAGGGAAACACGGGTTAGGAAGTGGAAACATGCGGTGCCAATGAGACCTGCAAAAAAAAAAAGTATTCCCGTTTTACACCATTTTGAAGCGGAAAAGGTTCACTAGGATTACCAATTGCCCTACTTCTGTGTTTACGACATTTTTTTCATAGCTGAAACTCAAGCACCTCTTACTTCTTCCTTTTACTGGTGTATATGTTCCACGTTTATGTTATCGGGATAAAGAAATGAATGAGAGAATGTGAGAAAGTGTGCTACACTTTTCCAGACGCTTCCTGAAAGCAGCTTTCTCATAAAAACTGATACTTTCAACATTACAGATCTCTGGATACGTCAGTAAATATTGACAGAAATTTGTCAGCAGAGATTGTGAGGCAGCTCTGGCCTTCAATTTACAAAGGAACTTTTCGTTCATTTATTAAAAAAAAAAAAAAAAATCCCCATTAGTCTATAAAGCACAGGCTGGGTGCAAGCTGCCCGAGCAGATGGAGGAATTTAATGCCTTTAAATTGTTGGACCGGCGACAGGTAGGACGCGGTGTCGGAGCAGAAACCTCCATCTGCCGTGCGTGTACTTTCACAGCGAGGTGACGCCGAGGCAGGGGCAATAGCCCGGGCGTGAAATAAAGGACTGCAGAACACTTCTGGGGCCTGAGGGTGTTAAAAAAGCAAAGGGGGTGGGTCGTGGTGCAGGGGAATTGAGAGAAAACTCCATCAAGTAGCAGGACTGGGTCCTAATTAATAATAAAAAAGCTATTTTGTGACTGAGCTCTCTTCTCATGAGTCTTCCATGACATCCTGGTGTTGTGGAATACAACAAACTTGGGTGCTGAAAGGAAACAGAAGTGTCTTTTCTGGTTTTTCCTGATTTTGCCAAAAGATTGGTTGGGATCTAATTCATCCACGCCGCTGGCTGTAATGCATTGGCCCAAGAAAGTGTGGTGCTGATTTTTTAGGAGATGTCAGATTCACTCAGTGTTGGGAAGAGATTGTCTTGACTTAAAACAGCATTTTTAAACCATCTGATGAAAGCCCCTTCTTTTCCCAGCATTCAGTCTCCTGTGATGTTATAACTTTCCTTCCCAGTCTCCCAGAGCTGACAAGACTTTAATTTCCAATTTAAAAAAGCAAGAGATAACATTTATTCTTAGAAAATATGCATGGCTGTAAGACTTCATTGTACAAAAAGAGGAAGCAAAACGGGTAAAAGTGACTGTTTTCATTGCTAAGACATTTTCCCGTAAAACACGGGAACATTTCTTCCTACATTGGTCCAGCTGACGAATTTGCCATCTCCACGCTCCTGTAATTTGCAAATGCTGGTTTGAAATGGCGGGTGCCTTGGTGTCACCAATGGAACTCTCAGCCCTGTCCTCAGGCCCATGCTAACCCCGTGCTGGAATCTCAGGCATTGCAAAAAAAATGCAGTTTATGTGGTACTGGTAAGGGAAACCCTTTGAAAATTTGTTACTGCATATATATACTCTTTGTACATATATATATATATTTTCCTACTAATGATCTTTTCTTATCAGGAAGAAAAGAGATATATCAGGGATGATTATCATTTAATTCCCATCTCCTTTATTAATTTATAGTGGGTAATTTGGAATGCACGAGCAGTTATTGCCAAAACCCAGAAACAGACACTTCCCTCGTAGGCACTAAATCACTGCTCCTGGGATAATTAAGGTAGTGGGAGCACTTATCAAGCTTTCACTAAATTTACGTCCCCTCCCTGAGGTCTCTCCTCCTGCCTGGTTTCATGTCTCAGCTTTGGGGATGGATGCTGTGGCCCAGGGGACGGGGGAGTGAGGGCATCCCAAACCAGCATCCAGGAGGAGTTTGCAGCTTGGGGAGCGGGACAGCTCAGTTATCACATGGGAGGAACACCAGCACCTCTTTGAGCTACTTGCCAAGATACCTTGGGTTGAAGTTATTGCTTACACTAATTTTTCAGATGTGATTTTCAGCGCTAATAGGAAATTCTCCCTCACCAATGTTTTCTCCAAAGGAAAATGTGCTTTTATGCTCCAGCGGGATTTCTGCAGAAGTTGCCTCCCTTCTCTCCACCAAAGACTTGGAGAAGGTTTCTTCTCTCACTCCTGTGCACAGTGCTTGCCCTCAGCATGGGGAAGCCCCGACTGGACCCCACAGCACTCATCCATCCCTCCCCATCCTGAAATTTTGAAGTCAGTAGTTCCAAACCACAACCAGCTCTATTTGAGGTCTTCCCCATGGATTCAAATAGCTCCAAGAAGCCAATAAGGGAAATCTGATCTTAAAGCCCAGGACGGACAGCATAATTTCCATTGGAAATAAGTTCTTGGGGGCGGCCAGCTGTGTCCCCAAGGACACGCCGGGCTGTTTGTTCCTGTAATGTTCTTGCTATTGATTTAAGGAGAAACAAGAGTTGGTTAATTATCTGTGGCTGTGCTTGGCTTTGTTTTGTCTCTGCTAATGGCTGGGGCTGCTGTGGCTGTACGCTTTAATGGCTTTCAGATGCCAGAGGTCTTATTATAAACCCATGGCCCATACAGAGACCACCAGCAGAAAACAAACTTGGTGCTGCTTTGAGGTTGCAAATACCAAGGAAAACGATGCCACCTCCCCCACCCCAAGCCCCCAGCGTGCATATTTTTATGAAGAACTGCAGAGCTGGTTTTATATCAAACAAGCTTTTTTTCCTGACGTAGTTACGGACTGCTGAAGAACTGAACTTGTCCCTGCGCAGGTACCTCTATAAATAATTAGACGTATAATATTTCCACAGCTGTGCGCTGCCAGATGGCTCTGCTTTTTTAAGCTTAAAGTCACTTCCTTCCTTTGCAGGGAGGAAAGCCAACCCTGTCAAGTCCTATAAACTCATCCTTTCAGGAGCAGACACGTCCTGGAGACCTGGCTTTGAACCTGGAGAAGAAGAAACTTCTCAGGGATGGGGCAGCCACTAAGTGAGTGCTGAGAGGGGTCAGGCAAGTGCGTGGGAAGGTTCCTGGTCCATTTGCAGGTGACGGTGGCGATGGCTGGCTGCAGAAACCATAACTACCCTGCCGATGAAGACCTGGCCCTTCGTTAGGGTTTTCAGAGAAAAATATCGTTAATAGCATAAGCGTGGTAACAGTGGCAATAATCCCTGTAGAGAGAAGGCTTCATGTCGGGTGGGTAAACATTTCAAGAGGAGGTTTCCTTCATGCGCTGGCCCGGCCTGTTTGTGCTTCCCATCGACGGCTGCTAAGTAAATAAATAATTTACGTCTCCAAATGGCTCTGCTCTGTGTTCTGGGCTGCTCTGAGTGGATTTAACTTTTCACAAATGCACAAATGATGTCTCGCGGAGCCTGGCTGGGATTCCGCAGGCTCTCCGGGTAAAACAAGCCCGGCTTTGGGAAGCCATCCCATCACCCAGGCCTAGGTCAAGGACCACATCAACGCCTTCAGGTCCCTGGGGAATGGGTTGGGCTCCCACCTCTACAGCACAGCACGTTAAAACCTCCAATGCCCTGGTTGTGCGTTACAGCAACATTCTACTGGCAGTTCTGGAGGTGGGAGATGGCCAACCTGACCATGGCGGGTTCCTGTGCGCCATGCCAGGCCTGAACTCACCAGACACCGTGCTCAGCCTCCAAATTGCCTTCCAGTTCCTCCTGCTGCAAAAGCCTGCTGAGTAAATGTCAAGTTTTTGAATGGCAATTACCTCTGCCATGGACAGGAATGTAGAGGCAGAGGAGAATTACTGTCATCTTGGCTTTTTCAACCCCAGCTCATACTGGTAATAACTGCTAGCTTCCCAGCGCAAGCGCCGGTTCCCTTTTCGTGGCTTTGGATGCACCTTTTCCTATATTACATCCCTGGAGCTTTGCGAGACAGTTCAAAACGCAGACTGGATTTTACATGCCGTTTCACATCCCCGAGCCGTGTCTGGGAAACACGGCGTGAGCAGATGATCAAGAGCATGTTGTCAAGGATGACATCGAGCAGACGAAGGGGAATGTATGGCACGGCGCGGGTCTTTGCTGTGTGCTGTAATTGCTGGGCTCTTTCCCTGCAGGTTTTCACGTCGCTGTTTCTCCTCCTGCTGCTGGAACCTTGGTGGGGAGGTGCATGGGGACTTCTCTGCGAGGCCTGGAACACCCCAGGACTGCCTCAGGGTGCTGGGAGCCCCCCTGCTGTCACAAAAAAGGATGTACAGCACCCAGATCTGGGGTCCTGGTGTCATCCCATGCCCAAAGCTTCATCCCATTGCATGGGGAATGAGGAAAACACCCAATGCTTGACTATAAACCAGTGCTTCAGCCTTGCGCTGGGGTGGGAAGAATTTATTTCTCAATGTTTTCCTCACCACGCGGTTTCCTGGGGGCTGCCTGACTTAATTGCTCCTACTTGCTGCCAGGCTTCGGGAGCAGCGCTCGCCCGCCTGTCACTACAAAGCAAACCATTTCCCTCACCGCCCCGGAACGCGGCTTAAAATTCAGCTGGCAAAAGGCAGTTTTAAGCCAGAAGAGAATTGCACCGGGGATGACCAGCCACCTTGCTGCCGGCAGCCCTGCCTGCCCGTCCCTTCTATCTTGCCCCATCGTCCCGGTCCCCAAGACGCGCCCATTGACCCGTACCACACCGCTTTCCAGCACGTTAGTTTCAATTATCTGATCTGGAAAGCTGTGACCGTTACTTTGTTTTTAAGGCATTCCTTTCCAAACCCAGCCATTCCTGTCCCTGCCGCATAATTGGGTGTAATCCCTGGGCAACCTACTTCTCAGCCAAAATGAAGCTGCTACATGCAGCTGCAAGCCCAGGTGCTGTATTTTTCTTGGTTTTGTAGTTTTTTTTTTGTAGCTTTGGTGCTACTCAGCACTGAGGGTCTCTCTGCTGAACATGTGGACTATTTGCTAGAGCATTCCTCCTGAGTTTCAGCCTCAATTTATCACTCATCCCGTACTGAAGATGCTCAGCTCAGGGCCAGAAAAGGGCTGAGAGTCTTTGTTTCATAGCTGTGCAAGAGCCTTGTGATAGTGAAGTCTTGTTTGCGGGTCAAAAGACGAGAGCCTTTAGCTGCTGACCCAAACCTGACCCACCTGGCATGGCGATGCCCAGCGTGCACACGCGTGATAAATAATTTGTTCTTTTCTCTTTAGAAAATCTCCTGAGATGCCCTTTTGTGATTGCACAAGGATGCTGTGGAATAACACAAAAAATAGTATATCTAAAATAAACCCAGACAATTTCTCTCTCTTTTATCCTCAGTTCTGTATATCCCCCTTGTTTTGCATCAAATTTGCGTGGGGGCAACAATGAAAATCTACAGTAGGGAATCAAATTTAATGATCTTCTGAGATCCTTGCTGGGCACCGCAGTGCAGAGTGGTGGTGGTTTTGGTAGAGGCGTCCCTGACCACCCAGCCGTGCCGCAGATGGCACTGGTGTCCCAGCCGCCAAGCGCTGCCGGCGTCTCCCATTTTAGCTCGGCTGCCAGATGCAATTTTAAGGCGCAAGTCTGTCTGACATCTCCCGAGGCCGCAGTCGGTCTGACCGTGGCTGGAGGTTCACGCTGCTCTGCTTCGGAGCATCTCCAGGACTCGCTCAAGCCCCACCGCCCTCCCGAGGTGGGAGCTGAGGTTATGTCTAAACAGAGGAGCCAAAGCCCTTCCTTAATGATGCACTGTATTTTTTATCTGAGGACAAAATAGAGGGAAAAAGATGCTTTAGTTCAGGAGAGGATCTTTAAATACAGAAGGCCAAATACAGAAGCACAGTTATCTGCGTTAGAGAAATGGGATGCACAAGCAAGAGGGCTGGGAGGAGGGCAAAGCCCTACCCACTCTTTTTTTTTTTTAGTCTTTCAAATGCTATTTGGGGATTTCAGGTGAAGCCAAAGCCAAGTGGATTTTACACGGTGGCCCATCCACCCCGGGGCCCACAGTCATTCCTGGCATGGGCTTGTATGAGCATCTTCAGGCTCCCTCCAGCCGATGCTCCAGCCCGAGGATGCAGGTTTCCATGCTCTCCCAGTCCAAGCAGCGCCGGCAGCTGGCTGCGATCGATGGCATGCTGGGGTGAGGAGCAGTGAGCCCTGGAAATGAGCACTTTATTATTCCAGGGCCTTAAGAGGTCAGCGTGGGGAAGGGGCTGGAGCTGGTTCCCTGGCAATGGCTCGTCTCCATCCCCTCCCTCATTAGATTTTCTCTGCGTGTGTAGTTAAGCAGGAGAGGAGAAAAGGGCAAAACAGGGCTCAGCTGGAGTCAATGGTTACGCTGCTGAGGGCAGACATGGCTTTGGCTTGTCCTGTTTTAATGTCACCCGTGCCACACCGGCTCTGTCCCCTAAAACATCACCCGAGGGTGAGTGGTCAGCGCCTGGCAGGGTGCCGGCTCCCACACACGCTGTACGCAGAACACGAGAGATACCAGTAAAGTGGATGCTATGGGTGTGTGACAAGGTGTTTTCTCACTTTAATTAGCAGAAATATCAAATAATCACATGGAAGCGCTGCCCTTGGTTTAGTCTCCGGCAAATCACGCGAGCGTGCACTGCAACGGGCTGCCAATAAATCAAACCTGGGCATTGCTGGGGCCAGGCGAAATGAATCCCAAATCCTGACATTTGTTTTGACACATCGTCTCTTTGTGTGTCGGAGGGGTGCAGTCATCTCCTTCGCTCTTTACGCGGCACACCTGGGTCTGCACGGCTGAGATTGCTGCTGAGGTCATTACGCAAATATGCGAACTGCCTCTTTTCAAATTAATAGCACATGGACTCAGTCGCTAGGCTCTTGGGCATAAGTTCAGAAAAACAGAGATATAAAACTTGCGTGATTTACTGGACCTTTCCTAGACTGAAAAGATTAATTGTCTGATTTACTGGTCCCATTTTTTTAATGCTGAAACCGATATAAAAAAATTAAAGGGAGTGTAGAGGAAACGGTTATCTCAAATGCCTTCATCATGTTGCTAAGTAGAAAAAAAATGATGTTGTGATGGATAAATTTTAAATATTAACCTTCTGATTCATTTCTGTGTGGCAGTGAAGAGAAGTGTGAGCGGAGCCCATCTGATGTGGACCAGCTCAGTGTTAAATGGTTGGGGGATGCGATTCACCGACATGAGCCAGTCAACTCGTGTTAAAATTCTTGCTCTAGCCGTCCAGAAATGGTTTGAGGCCATGGTGAAAGAACAGCTCTAAACCCACACTGGAGTGACAGCATCTGGCACACTGTTGGTGACCAGTAAGTCAGGAAAGTCGTCCCGGGCATTCCAATGACAGACAAAGGACCAAGGGCAAAGGATGGGCCTTCGGGGTATTTATCTGGATGGCAAAATAGCGGTGACAGCAGAAATGCACTGGCATGTCGCCATCAGTGCTTGCAAACAACCTGAGCTGAGGACGTGCTGGTGGGAGGTGAGCGATGCTTTGCTGGTCCTGCCTGGGGCTCCCAAGGTGCAAATTCATGACCGGCTGCGGCGCCGGCACCGGTCTGCTGTGACATCCACTATCACACGAGGATAATTAAACCCAGAACCTCTCTGCATCGCCAGCTTTTCTTCCTGATCTTTGTCAAGGCACTAGCACATGTTTCTATCTCCCTTCAGCACCTTGAGTCATTACGATGAGATCTCCTGATACTTGTTTTACAACAAAACACGCAGCGGGAGAGCAGCGAGGAATACCTCCCCTTGCACCTTTCCCTCATGGTAGCCCATTATATTCCTCACCTCGCGCTACACATCTTCCCACCATGGCCGGCTGCTGTGGGACGTGGCGTGGGGCAGCACACGAAGCGTGCGAAGCAGGAGCCCCAGTCTGCCCCGTCCTGGCTCTGCTGGGAGCCCCGACCCCCTTCAGGGCTTCGCTGAGCCAGTTTCACCTTTAGAGCACGGTGATTACTGTCATGTATAATATATGTGTTACAATAGGCAGGATATTAAAAATAAATGCTTACACAGCCGGAGCAGGTTGATAGACTGCTTAATCCAACAGAAAACAAGTATTGATATCCCAGGCGAAGGGGGAAAAAACTAAGTTACTAAAAATGAGCTGTAGGCCACTGAAGGGTTTTGTCCTTTGCCTTCCCCTGAAATTAGTCTCTTAAATTTAGGATTGCAGGAGTTTCAAGGTCACTGTGTAGCACCTCGGTATTCAAGGGGAGACCATCATCAAAGGGTCACTTACCATGTTTTAAAGGTAAATCGACTTCACTGGCACTGGAGCAGTAAGGCTCTTGATTTTGTTTGTGCTACAGCTAATTATGAGCTTGGCTTTGATAGGTGACACATCCCTACTCCAGAGCTATGAAAATCTTCCCTTTATACTCGGTAGATGAGTACCTTCTTAATGATTTAAAAGGTATTCATGAAAACACTGTCTTTAAAGTTGTGCCATGTTTTCTCACTCATTTCTTTGGATTAATCTGAATTAGCAACGGGAGGTCTACCAGATGATGCCAAAGAAGATGTCCCTGCTCCTTGCAGGGGGGTTGGACTAGATGACTTTTGAAGGACCCTTCCAACACTAATGATACTATGGTTCTATGATTCTAAGACCAGCAAGCCCAGTTTTGGGAGTGGCTGGGTTTGCTGGGATGGACAAGCACTGCTGTGCCCGTTCAGAGTTGGGCGCAGGAGATGCACAGGACCCTGCAGTAGAAAGGAGCCCCAGGTCACCCTGTCTGTTCTGTTCTTCATACCTTTTTTTTTGCAGTATCAGTGACCTGATCCTGGCACTGCAGCCAGGCAGGGATTGCTCCACTGAAAATCCAGGGAAGAGTTAATTTTCTAAATTTGGAACGTTATCTGTCATGTGTGACTGCTGTGTAATTATGACTTTTTCTGCTTCTTAGAAAAAGGTTATTACAAGAGCCTTTTAATCTAAAAGGCCAATTATATTAAAACAGTAACTTCCATACTTAGATCCCCCTTTGTACGCACGCTATTGTGTTTGGTATAAATTTAGCAAATTATACGGAAGGTTTGCTTAGTGGAAACTTAAAAATATGATTACTGCTTGCATTGATGTAAGCATGAAGAGTCCTGAGAAACACATCTATGTTACTTATCGCAGCTGGGAGCCCCAGCTGTGCTCAGCCTTTATGGAAATAATTTGGGTGCACGGGCTCAGTACCTCTTCTTTGCACCTCTACACGTTGGAGGGGCTACTGGCTCCGGGTTTGGAAGATGCTGGGGAGCAGTAGGATGTGGAGAAGCAAAATTTGTGGCTGCTGAGTTCAAGCAGGGTCTGAGAGCCACAGGTAAAGCACCCATCCAGGCTCATCAGCACCACACTTTGCACGTCATTTCAATGAGGCATGAAACCCCAAGCAACTACAAACCCCATAACTGGTCTACGCCCAGATCTTGCATAGGCAGAGCGTGCTGAAAACTTATCGATGTTTTAAACCATATTTATACTGCCTGCAAGGGGAAACACATTCTTCCCAATAAAATAATGTTGTTTTCCCTGACTCATGGTCTACAGTGAGAAATAATTAGCGTGAAGGATATGTAATGGAGAAAGGGGTAGAGTTTCAGAGCATCTCCTGCATTCACGGTGGTAATTGATTCTAAGCACTGCTTTGGATGATGAGCTCGTTAGGAAGCGAGCAGCGCAGACACGAGTCCCTGGGTATTGGCTGCAGAGAGAGGAATGGTAGTGTTACAGGAAATTTAAGAAAATATATTCCTGTGGCCATGTTAGCCCCTGGCCCGCCACACTGTCCCAAGACTGCTGTGGGCTGGTTAACAGATGTCGGGCGAGGGGACAGGGATGATGTCCCCGCTGGCAGCATCCCAATTGGGTTGGTTCAGTGTCAGCAGGAGTTAAAACTCAGGGATGGAGCTGAAAAAAAAGCCACTTTGAGGCAGGTGAATTGTTGCTCCTGCAAACAAGCCGCCGTGTCTTGTCGATGGCTTTATCAATCTCCTCCCTCGTGCGGCTCAGGCTCCTGGGACGCTGCCTGGCCAAATTCATTGTCAGACTCAGGGTGCTGCAAAACCCACAAGTAATAAAAACGAAGCTGTGAATTTCTGGGGAGGGCTCCAATAAAAAGCTGGAGCTGCCTGGGTTTGAGCGTTGGCAAACCCGGTATCACCACGATGGCTTTCTATTCAGCCAGGAGAACCACAGGAGACCCAGGGTCTATTTTTATTCCCCAAGCTATGCGAACCCCCGGAGTAATACACAGCAAATCAATTCCGTTGGTGTTAAGCACTAAACATAAAGATAGAAGTGCCCCGGACAGTAAAGAGCACATATGGGTTTCTATAACCCACCGTGGCCGCAGAATGAGATAAAAGCTTGAGGTTCATTGATTGTTTCCAGGATTTATAACTGGCTGGAGTCGCAGAGCAACATCAGGTGGGGTGATGCTGTGAGGAAGCTTGGCCCTGGCTCAAAAAACGTGCTTGCAAGGCTCTCTTCATCAACACCCATGGATGCTACCATTGCTGTGGGTATTTATATCCCACCCGCAATTAATGCCACCCTTCTGATGAGCATGAATAAAATAGCACTGCAGAAATGACATCCGTATATTGGTACTAAAAATGTATTTTTTGGGGAGGGTTCAGTGCCCGTGGGGACACACTGTCCTGCTCCCCGTGGGGACCATACAAAAAGTGCTGGGGACACTGGGAGTTGGAGCCCTTTGGTTTATTGGGAAGCTTGGGCAATGAGATGACCAAGCTTAGCCTACGTTATTAACATTATGCTCATTATTACAGCCAAAAAGGAAATTGCAATGTGTGAATTCAAAAGCTTTGGGAGATCATACAGAGGATTTTAATTCAGAATCACTGGTTTAGAGTCTGGAGCCCCAGTATTGCCTTCCCTCCTAGTTCTCCTCTACTGAATAAATGGTGCTCTGGGGTTAAGAGGTTCACTGCCTAGATCTTTTATTTATTAATTTATTTAATCTCACCCCACCAAGGTAGGTGTTTGAAGATTAAAATATTCCTTATTCTCGTTACGATAAATATTGATGCAGTATTGCAGACAGTACGTGCACAGGAAGATCTCTGCGAGGACTGGGAAGCAACCAGGGCTGGCTTGCAAGACGTCCATAAAAAGCAACAAGCGGGCTGCAAAGGGTGAAGGCGAACGCTGACACTAACGAGTTTGCCAGGGCTGGCACGCATCCGGCAAGCATCCACAGCGAGTAGCGGGGAAGGGCTCCCTGCAAACTTCTGCTCGGCTTTGCACCATCCCCGTGAATTGGTTTTACAAGATCAAGTGGAAAAATCAGAGAAGATATCATAATTTCAATAGCAAGTGGCCCAAGGCTTTTGTTTCTGATAAATGGTCAAGCTCCTCTAAGCTTGGTAATTAATCTGATGGATCTTTTCAATTTTGTCAGCCCCTTCTGTGACATTATTCTTTAATCTGCGCGGCTCCAGCTTTCATTAAAACCGAACCCAGCGACAAGGAGGTAAAGCTGCTCGAAACGCCGCCGCTAATCTCTGCTGCTCGGGCCTTTCCCTGTGATTGCTTTTCCACAAGTGTTTCCGTACAAGCTGTTTAGTGCGGCATCTCTGACGGTGTCACAGCTCCTGGGTACCTTAATCGGGGGTTTTACAACTTAATACAAATATTGTATCAGGAAAGAACGGCGTGTTGATGGTCAGGATTTGTGAGACGCATCTGTCTTTCTTTCAGCTTTTGTTGCCAGATTAAATTATGGCCTTGAGGAGAGTGGTGTGACATTTTTTACTGCTTTCTAGAGAGCATATTGAGGTAGGGTTTCTGCTTGGGCCCTTATTTTCCCTGTCATGCATTGGCACCTTGCTGGAGATGGCTGTCAGCTCGAGAAGGTTTATTCTAGGGGCCAAATTTATCTACATCCTTGATGTGACATCTCCGGCTCACAGTTTGGAATGTCTTTTCTCCTGCTTTCTGAGACACCTGGAAATGGAGATCACTGCTGGGATCTTCGGCAGTCCCGGTTTGTGCTTTATTCACTTCAATGGTCGCATCGGGGCTTGTAAGAGAGGACGAGTTAGAGAGAAGTGCTGGCGTGCACAGACGCTGCCGTACAGGTTAGCATGCACAAGATTTGAGGCTCTATTGCCCCAAATCAGGCTGGAGATGATATATCACATATATAAAACATGATATAAATAACATGAGTTCATAGGCAGCCATCAAAGCAGAAGAAGCAAGACTGCAATCCATAATTTGAAATCACTTCTTCAGCAGGATCTGTTGTTATTTTTTTATGAAGGAAGCTGTAAAGTTTTTAAAAAGGGGTAGTTGAGTTATTTGTGCTGCTTGCTAGCAGCCTGGTAGAACATGGGTTTTGCGGTTTCTCCTCTCGTCACCCGGGCTCACGCAGGGGCTGCAGGCCGAAGGAGGGCCAAGCCCTGTGCAGAAAACTTTCAAGCCTAACAACACGCAGCACTCAAATGTTTTTGGTCAGGCCTTGCCCCTTCTTTGGGATGGGATGGCCGTGGTGCCGCGGTGGCCGTCCCTGAGCAGCCTGCCAATGCTTACGGCTTCGTGCTGCCCTTCCCACCCACCCGGCTTGGGCCTGTCCCTGCAGGGTGCACCAGGCACTGATTGAAGCCAATTAAGCTCCCGAGTAAATTCAATTAAGGCCACCTTAATTCTGAAAAAAGGCTGTCTACACAGGGATTTAATGAGGCTTAACTAATCCACTTTAGAAATTAATTCAGACTAAGTTCTCTGAGCATCCCCAGGTAGGTGAGCTCGAAGGAAGAAAGGAGAAGGCCTTGCAGTAAAGGGCTTATTTAAGGTGAGAGGACTCGGTGGCTCGTTAGGTGTGAAGCAGGGGCTGCCTGCAGGCTCAGGTTTTCCTGGGAAGGTTTCTAACCAACTGACTTCATTTATGGGAGAAAAATGAGAGAAGTCTTTCACAAAGGAAGGCCCCGGGTCACACTGGGAGGTGATGCTTGCCCAGCGCTCTAAGGGTGAAGGTACCTATTAGTTTTTTATTTCTACCTTTTTTTTTTTTTTTTAATGCTGGACAGGAAATGTCTTGATGCAATATTTAACATGGAGGCCTGGGGGACTTGGCGTGATTGAAGACAGGATCTTCATTTTGACAGCTTAATGCATTTTACATTACGATGCCGCTGCATCCTTCTCTTCATGCAGAGCAATCCAGCGCTACCTCTCTTTTCCCAAGTCCTTCCATGAGACACAAATACTGTCCCTGCGCCCTTCTGACCCAGACTCCTTTTTCTTTAGGAAATTTTTGGTCATCTCAAATCTGTTAGGGTTTCACTAAATGTAATCTGATGATGAAGAGTAGAAGACTCCAAGCAAAGCCAAATTTCACTGATAACTACTTTTTGGACATATGGTAACTGGATTACAGTGAAAAGCGCCTTTGGTTGAAGTGGATTGTACTTGTGGATAAGCTTGTGCCTTTGATAGACGGAGCGGGACATTCCATCCATATGGGTTTAGTATTCTGGTCAAATTATTTTGAGTAAATGATAATAATAAAATTTGGAAAGTTATGTTAAAAAAAAGAAATGGGCTGTAATGACCACAATATTTGCAAAGCATAGAAGAAATGAAAAGAAATAACTTTTTAGGTCTATAATGAGAACTCACTGAATTTAGACTAGTTTGAAAAATTAGACCTGAAAGAAGGTTGGTTTAGATTGGATATAAGGAAGAAATTCTTCACTGTGAGGGCAGTGGGTGCCCCATCCCTGGCAGTGCCCAAGGCCAGGTTGGACGGGGCTGTGAGCGACCTGGGCTGGTGGAAGGTGTCCCTGCCCAGGGCAGGGGGGTGGGACTGGATGGGCTTTACAGTCCCTTCCACCCCAAACCGTTCTGTAATTCCATGATGAATTTGACTCATTAGGATGTGCTCTGCAGGGCTGGCAGGCAGAGAGAGGGGACGGGGCTGACCCCTTCAGCCTCCCATAGCTTTGCCCAGGGGCTGTGGGAGAGGCATTGAGGGCACCTGGCCTGACGCAGGGATCCACTGGTGTATATATACGTACACACAACATATATGTACGTATACGTGTGTATCTCAGCCTTTGTGTGAGGGTTGTTCACGTCTGCACATGGACTCTTTCTGTGACCGAACGAGCTCCAAATGGCCCACGCTCAGGTTATAGCTAGCCTTCCAAAATCATGTTTTAAGCCACCTTTAGTCTAAATGGTATCCTGAGCAATTTAAACCTGTATTTTTGCCTACTATAGAAATATTTTGGCGTAGCTCCTGAGTGAAAGGGGCCCCTGGAAGCAGTGGTGGGAGAGGCTGTGCGCCGCATTCAGCAGAGTGTTTACTGCCAAGAATTGCTATTTTGCCATTTATTTCTCAATGCATTTGAAGACTGTTTGGCTTGGGGATTTCGGAGCTACATTGCTGGAGGCAGAAAAGCCACACACACATCTGCATGCCTGTGATGTGCCTGCAATCAATATGGCTGTGAGCGCGATCCGAACACCTGAGCCCGCACCTACTACACAAATGCACCGAGCGATAAGAAACCGCTGGTGGGAAAGGACCTGGTGCAGAAAAAAAATGTCGCTGCACGGAGAGATATGCAATCCTCAATGAATAAATCCAATATATTCTATATAAATCTCTTGTTATAGCCTGTTTTATTGAACCAACCAGCATGTTTCTCCACTTGAGAGACTGTGGAGAGCCTTATTTATTAGCGCTGTGACACGAGTGCTTCCCTGTGCCTTTGTCTGCTTTATCTCGCTTGTCACCGCGCCGCGTGCGGCTCTGTGGCCTGTGCCTTTATTTCAGGAGGTTTACCTTTGTTCCTAGCTGAAAATTAGAAGGTGTCAGTTGTGGATGTTTGCCTGGGAGGGGAGCATCTTTACGGAATTGCTGTTGATTGAGGGAGATGTGGGTGATGCTGGCGGCAGGGATGTCCTTGCTGGCCATCCCATGGGACCATGGTGCCATGCATGGGGCAAAAGCATCTCTCCAGGTGCAGAAAAATCTGTACTGAAGCTTCAGTTGGTGCAAGGAAGCACACTGGGAAGGGCCACGTGCAGCACTGGTAGCACCAGGACACAGGCAGGAGAGCTCATCACCTACTGCCATGCGCGTGATTCTTATCATAAAATCACACGTCTCAGAGGCAACCTGATTGTATGAAGCAGCTCAGCATATGGGAATGCAGCTCTCTTCTCTCCCTAGATGTTGAAAGTGGGTTTTTCCTGCATGACCTTCAAAGGGAAGGCGATGTGTGACCTGCAAGCCAGCCAAGCGCACGGGAACACCCAGCTAGCAGAAATGCTCTGCCTTATGGCAAGGTGAATCTTCTCAAGTAGGTTTAAGTTGTACACATTATCCAATAATTATGCCCCTAGCCACTAGGCTGATCCAGCTTTCCAGTGTTCAGAGGATCTTTTCCCTCCAGGGTCCATCTGCTGCTGTCACCACCGGCACGCAGGAGGTGACCATCCCCAGTTAAACAGACTGGCATTGCCAGCCTCTGAGTTGGAAAAGTATTCAAACCTTGGATTACCAAGGGAAATGGGAAAGAGAGATGACCCCAAAATCCAGGCTTCCGCAGCCAACTTGGTAGCCATGATGATCGCCAACGACTCAAACCTTGCTTGAGTTAAACAGGAATCAAACCAACGTGAAAGCACCTTTAGACAGAGCACTGGAACCGACTGAGATGTTGCGGGCGTCAGCGTTCCCATTGTATGGTATTTTTTTGTCTTCCTCATCCGTTTGTCCTTCAGGAGGCACAACAAGGGACGTCAAGGACTGAGAACAACAAAACAGCCTTTGACTGTGCCGCTAAGCACGACTAATGTGGTGAAACCCTCATCGACAGTTTAGGCCTTTAACCTGCTGATGCAAATGTGCAATCTCCCGGCTTAGCAACGGGCCCGTAATAAGGCAAAAATGAATATTACAGCGTTCTGGCTTTTAAGCATTTTCCCAGAGAAGTCATGTTGGATGTTGTTTCTGAAAGCACAGCCAGGGAATAATACTGGAGATAGACACTCGGTTCAGATTTATACCGAGTTCCCAGCAAAGTGGGGGAACATAAGCCAGTCTGACCTAATATTATGTTGATTCCAAAGTAATTACATTTGTTATTTGCAGGATCTGTAGTAAATCGAGTTGTGGCAGTTATGTGGATGCTTCACAGAAGCAATTTCAGAGATCATTAAATATATCTTACGTTGGTTACACATTACATTAACCCCTCCAGTGCCTCAAGACATACAACATCCATTCGCCGAATAGGCAGGTTTTATAGGACTGGATGCCAAAGGCAATTCAACAGAGATAAATTCCGGAAATATGTGCCATTACCGCCGAGAGAGGTCTGTTGCTCAGTATAAAGACGTGAGGATTGAAAAGTTTGTGCAAGGCTCATACGAACTCCAGACCACCTGCTCCACCAGCCTGCCCTCTGCCGCAGCCTGGGCTGCACCCTGCCGAAGAAGGGCTGACACCCCCATGGCACGCGCGTGTGCATGCTGTCCTCCCGGGGGAATTCCCCCTTGTCCCCAGCTAGCTGCCACCACCTTGGGCCAGAATTGCATCTACCAAAATGTCATGGTCTGCAGTGCTCAGTAAGTCCTCACAGTCCTTGGTGGTTAGAGGTATCGGTGAAAACTGCAGCGTTTTGAGGTCTCCCAACCACACAGAAAGGTTGAAGTTTAAATCAAAATATCTGTGACTCTTGAGATGCGATACCTATGTGGGCTGAGCAAAACATGGCTGGAAGCATTGGCTCAAGAGAATTTTGAGATTCTGATTTTTTTTTTTGTTACAGCCATGGAGGGAGGAGAAGTGACGCCACAGAGATGCTTTTTAGGCAACAACGAGACCAATTTCCCATCCACTCACCAGCAGCAGCTCTGCACTGCACATGGTAAGGCTCAGTGGGCAGGAGGAGAGGTGGGAGAATGGGAGGGAGAGGGAAAGGCTGGTGAAGAGCACAAGAGCGTGAGGGTGAAGGCACCGAAGGGACAGCCTGGCAAACGGCATCGGCTGTTTCTAGGTTGGTTTTCTGCCAGCGAGCAGCCAAGCTAGCTCTGGTCTGCAGCCGCAAATTGCTTCTGGGGGATGCACAAGTCTTGTATGGTGTTTGGAAGAGGCCTGGTGGGTTATTTCACACTTTGAGAGCTGTGTTTTGGTAGTCAATTCTGAATGCAGTAGTTCATTCGTCCCATAGCAACCTCTATGTTTCCCTTTTCGGGGCGACAGAAGGTGGCAGGGAGAAAGAAGCAATGTTTATGGGTGGAGAAGGCTCCTGCAAACCAGCGGTTTGATGGTCAGTGAACTTCCTCATGTTGCAGGAAACACTGGTTCATGTTCCCTCTCCTCCCTCTGAAGATATCCTTGGTATTTTTAAAATATAAACAAGCAACGGAAAAGTGTTAAATTAAGCAGTGAGCCAACGGAGAGGAGGTGAGCAGGGGTTAGATACCATCATGATTTTCTCTAATGTTATTTTTCACACCTCCTTTTGCTGATTTTTGAGCATAACATGGCAGGGAGGTGAGGGAGTGAGATGGGGTGAGAGGGAAAGAGCCACCCCAGGCTCCCCATCCTCATCCCTTGCTGCTGGGTCTGTCCTGCGTGAGCCTCAGCCCAGCAGCATTAGGAAAATGGGATTAATCAGGTCCGGATGGACAGCGGTGATGGCAAAGACTGCGCCAAATACAGATTGATGTGTGTCTTTGGGGAGACAAACCAGTGCAAATGTGGATTAGTCCTGTAGTGCCCAGTGCAACAGCAAGCGGTTCAGCCCTTTCGCTCGTTATCGAGCCTGTGAGCCAGTTTTAGCAGCTGCACGGTGAATAATTTCAGTGCCCGTTACTGGCAATTTTGCTAACTGAGGGAGAGACAAAGTTGTCAATGGTTGAGAGGGAGGATTTGAAGCTGTTAGCTACAAGCAGAAATGATGGCGACTGTTGCAGAGGTGGTGACGATACAATCGTCACCGCCATGATGCAGTCCCCTCTGGCCTTCTGCAAATGTTCACACTGAGCACTGAAGTGAAGTTCTGTGAAAGACTTCAGTCTCGGCATTAAAAATATGCTGGTTTTTTTTTCATTGCTGTAGCATATCCATGCAATGGGTATTCAAAGTCCAGCTTCATGCGATTGGGGCCTAAAACACCATCAGGCAGGAAACAAGCTGTGCTGGAAGACCTGGAGGAGAAACTCTCCTAAGATCCTTTTTGTTCAGTCTGATCTAATTCAGCTCGTCTATTGCAATGTTTAATGTTATAATGCGATTTTGACTGATCCTCAAGATGTGCACAGCCTTGCTAGACTCTTGCCTCAGGAGTTGTTTTTATTGTTGAGTGACAGTTTTGCCCCCATTATCGTCCATCATTGCCGTAGAAATGGGATGAGCAGGTTTTATCTCAGATCTAATAAATGTGCCCAAGGATTGCCCACTGGCTGCTTGCAGGCTCCCGATGTGGGGACTGATGTCTCGTGCACTTCCAGGGGATGGAGATGGCTCTGCACGTGGCCAAGCTGAAGTCCTTGAAAGCCTTGGACCTCCACATGGGGGGTGACTAAAACTAGACCAGCCGCGTTAAAGTAAAGCAGATCCAAGGTCTTGTAGTGGCAATGAGCATCTCTCCAGTGGCTTTGATCACTGGCCAGGAGCATCCCCTGAGCAGAAGTCGCTCTCTCATTCGTCCATTTCTCCCACCATCTCCTTTCTTCTCCCTTTCACATATCTGCTGCTTTCTCAAATTCAGTGGTTTGGGTTTCCCCACGGCATGGGCAAATGGACTAGATTTGTCACACTGAGCACACCTGCTGCCATACCAGCCCTATCTACCTCCTTTTTGATGAAATTCCCACCTAAACCCTCCTTGGTTATGATATTATCAAGCACTCGTACAAACTGACACCAGATATGGCTGAGATCTCATGAGCCACGCACCCATCCCGGCATTTTTTTTATCCCCACTATTCACATCCCAGTGTGTCTGGAAGGAGTTTCTTGGTGTAAAACCAAAATAACTTTCTGTTGTTCTGCAGCATTTCTTTTCCAACAGGCTTTATCTGGTTTTGCTCTCCACAATCCCAATCCAGCATCAGCGTACACTTACACTCTCTTCACTTAACAACCTTGTTTCACCTTTATTTTGGGGAAGAAACCCCTAACCCCTGCACGTGTTGTGTCAAACACATCAGACTTTTTACAGTTGGCAAAAGTGGCAGCAATGGGCCGACATTTCCAAGCCTGGGTGAGCGCTGGCTGCTCAGCCCTCGGAAACGCCCTCACTTATTCATCTAGGTAGCAGGGAACAGGCTGCCCAAGGGAGTGGTGGAGTCACCATCCCTGGAGGTGTTCAAAGAACATGTAGACGTGGCACTGCCGGACATGGTTTAGTGGACATGGTGGTGTTGGGTTGATGTTGGACTTGATGATCTTGGAGGTCTCTTCCAATCTTAAGATTCTATGACAGGTAGAGTTCCAAAATAACCGTAGCTGGCGTAGAAGCAATCTGTAGTATTTGGCCCATAAGCAATCTATAGTATCTGGGAGCGTGTGCTGCATGCATTGCACAGCTGCATTATTCATGCCTGTGTGTGAGTGTAACAGAGCGGGGCATGAAAAAAAAATCCATATGGTTGTTATTTGCTGTAAGTGCAGAGGGGAAGGGCACTCGTGCCGTAAATCCCCCCTCCCCAACGGCCACAGCCAGCGATGTTTTACAGCCCCAAAGCAAACGCAGCACATGGCTGCTGCCGGCCAGAAGGAAAACGTTGTTAGCGCGATGGGGACATTCCTCCTTGCTGTGCTTGGAGTTTTTTGTGGTTTTAAAGAGGATTTTTATGTTGGTGTTGAGCTGCACGGCTGTGCCAGGGCTGTGCAGCCGTTTCCCTGTGCCAGGCTGGGCAAGGGATGCCCAGCTCCTCTCATCACGTACCAGCAACGCTGTCCATCCTAGCAACCCAAACATACAGAAACAACAAATACCCAGAAACATCTCCCTTCCTCAGTGCAGAGCCGCAGCCTGTGCTGGGAAGGGGAACCCCTGCCCCGGCGACCCTAAATACTGTGGAAAACACAAAGAAAAGGAAATGGGGAATATGCAATGCACTTTATGTACCTTGTTTGGCAAAACCTGGGGTATCGCACACCTCCAGCTATGAGGTATTTACCAGTCTCTGGGCTATAAAGATATTCCCCAAATCTGCCAATTTTCGCCCGGCCGCGGTTTTGGGTGGCAGGGTGCAGCTGGGCGTTGAACAAGCAGAAAATATTTCAAGGTTTCCCCTTCACCCTCTTTGAACCACATCTGGTTTTTGTTTCCGCCGCTGACACATCCTCTGAAATACATCTATCTTTGCTGGGTCAGTCACGTTGCAAGATTTAAAGGGGAAAAAAACCTCACACACATAATTAGCCTGTATCAGAAAACAGTAGGTTTTGACCAGAAAGGAGCTGGAGGGTTGGAGCGTGAGCCAGATTTGAGAGATGCTCCACCTGATAAAGACCAGTTATTAAATACTTGCTGGGAGATGAGGATGTTTGAGAGGAAACAGGTACTTAGTAAAGCTGTTAAATCCGTATTTCTTCTAGAAAGTGCCAAGAGCTACTTTAGAGGCGCTAAATATTGGTGCTTTCCCCTGTCTTCTCCCCAAACCCAAGTTTGAAGGCCCTCACACATACATCTGAATGAGAAGGAGAATACATATAATTGTATTTGTATAATTTGTCACTGGTTTTGCATCGAGCTACCAAGTGACTTGGCAGATGGGTGCGCTGGAATGAGATCCCTGGGGGATTGTAGGGCCACCCACGTCCCTGAGCAGGCCCAAGGCCCCATCGCGTGAGGCGCAGGTGAAGAGTGGGACAGATGCCTACCCATGGGATTACGATGTTTGAAGAGCTAACGACTTCAGAGGTGTAAAGGAATAAATAGGAATTTATTAAATTAGTGTTCATGAATACTAATGATGTTGACAACTTCCAAGCAAAGCTGAGGAGAGAAGTGGGGTGACGGCAGCCGGTGGAGCGGGGGTTCTGCCACCCAAGCTCATGCACTTGAACCCAACCCTACCTCCATCGCAGGGGCTTCGCCTGACTTTGCTTGGGTGCTGGGGGTCTCCTCCCACACGGCTCTTGGGCTTTTTCGTTGCTTTTCTTTTTTTTTTTTTTTTTTTTTTTAATTTTCCTTATGAGGAACATATTTCCAATCATGCCCTTGGAAGGAGCACTTGGTGATGGAGTGGTCTGGGTATAATTTGCCTGCTGCTGAGTGTAGTGTTTCAATTCTATCTGAATTTGTGCCTATGATTTACGAGTTAATGTTTCCTATTGTAAATTATATTTAAAGAGAAAAATGAGGCTTATTTTTTTATTTTTAGAAAACCTAATGTTTATGCTTTATGTGCCATCAGAAGAAATAAAGTATTGCTATGTTTTCAGATCATGTTTTCAGCAGGTAAAATGCAATTATTCAGACCAGAGAGCTCTATTTGATATATGAATAGAGTAAAATGAAAAGGCATTCAAAGCCTGATCCAAAGCCTCTTTAAATCTTCAGGAGTCTTTTTTTTCCTTGAGATTACAGAGCCAGCCCCCTGGCCATACAAATGGGAATGGGATACATTCTCTTTCTCTCTCGATGGGGCACTGCCGTAGCTCAGGCTTGAATTTCACCCTCTGAAAACGCAGATATTGGACTTTCCAGAGCTGTCACTCAATGCATCCAATGTTGTGGGTAGCAGTAATGGACCTGTAATGCACTTTTCCCTTCACATTAATTTGTGCGGGAGCCGTTCTGACATTCTGCTGTGCCTTGTAGAAACGCAAGCACCATCCCCACCGCGTCTAACACCTTCCTGGGGTACGCACCAGTGTCTCCTCTTCTGTCTCACCTGGCACGAACCTCGCCGGCCGAGCGCGCGTTACTACAGCCGTCGCTTCAGATCATGTCATCTGCTGAGACGCGATGCTTGTGAAAGTCACCGGGGAGGTTCGCTCTGCCGTGGATGGCAGAGCCGCGTCCTGGGAAGACCCAGATCTCTTCCTCCTGGGACCAGACAGCTCCTTAGGGTGTCTGGGCTCCTGAAGGTGCTCAAAGCACATTGCAGCTGGTGAGTCCTCTGCTCCAGCCACCGCTGACCACAAGAGGTTTCCTGGTCCATGAGACACTACATTCTCCCAATTACCGCTTTCAAGCACATTCCCAAATATCTCAGTGCATGCCCTAAACTACTTGTGCTTCCTTTGCTTTCTCAAGGTGATGAATGATCATCCCCAAAGGGAGTGATTGCAATGTTCAACAACCTCTTCTCTTCATTTTCCATTGACCCATGGATGCATCCAACTTTATACAGGTTTCTAGGAGGAGCCCACTTGCTCTGGGAAGTCTTCAACCCTGTCTTCTGTTGCACAACACCATGGGCTACTGAAACAGAACATTCAGCAGAAAGCAAATTTGTAACGGGATGGTAAATTAGGGGCACGGGACACAGAGGTCTTGGTTGAGCAGCTTGTGCTGGAAAGCAGAGCCCCAGCACAGCGACACTGGGAGATGGCAGATCCGTAGGTTAACACCAGTGGAAGCAACTGCCTGTCTCATATTCCACATCTCATGTTTCATATTTCATATTTTGTGTTTCCATATTTCACAGTCACTTGTTTGAACCATTTTCTTTCATTCTACCCCAGTGTTTGTGAAACTATCGGGCAAAAAAAGGAAGAAAAGAAAAAAAAACATGTTAGTGTTGACCTGAAATGGTTTGTTTCAGCTTAGTGTGGTTTTAATCTTCTAAAACTTTTTTCTGTAGTTACGCTGAAACCCAAATATAACTACAAGGCAAGCAACCTCCATCCTTTAAACCACCCTGGAATTAAATATTTTTCCTTTTGCAAAGAAATTGTTTCCTTGCTGAAACTCTTCGCTGAATCCGACAGGAATTGCTAATGGCCTCAATGCAGTTAAGGAGCTGACATGTTTTCAGGGGAATTCACTATAAAGTGGATTTGAAAATTTCCACTGAAATTGTGGATTTTTTCACATTTCATTTTGCCTTCCCCGCAGCTGTTTGTTTCTGTGGGTTTTTTTTTTTTTCTGCAAACTCCAGGCTGGTTTTGTACCTTCTTCTAAACAACAATTCCTAAGAGGAGCAGCAGCGAGCACAGGCTCCATGCGAAAGGGAGGAAAAAACCAGTTTTTGCAGGTTTTCTTATCCCTAGCCAAGCTTCTTAAAGGGATTTTTAGCAAGCAGATATAAACTCCAAGCAATCCTGTCTTTATGTTGAATAAAAGTACTTGCAGAGCCTTAACTTTAAATATTTCCTATTTGTTTCTGTCACATAATTTTAAGATCATTCTAGCCCGGAGAAGCCCATGACCTCATTCAGTCAGAGCAGAGCGGAGCCACACAGGAACCAGCCCCGCTGTGGCCTCAGCACAAAATCCCACAAGCATGAAAATGGGGAGTCTGGGCACAAATCCTTGTTTTAAATCATATTTGTCATGAAGTTCTCGGGTAAGTTTATACAGACAACGCAACAGAGAGAAACAAGTTGGGAAATTCTGGGAGCAAGGGGGTTGCTGCAGGGAAAGGGGGCTTTGCTGCAGAAATCTCCATCATGGCTGCATTGTGTTATTCTACAAATTTGTGAATAATCTGAATTTATAGATGGAGAAAAGGAATTTTTAATCTAGGTATTCTCCAGCTTTCCCACAGTGCGTAGACAGGACACCTTAACAAAAAGGCTGCCTTATAGTTTATAATTTAACCTTCTTCCTCAACACCCAGGGCCCCATGTAAGTCACACATTACAGGAAATCTAAAAGGAAAAAAATCCCTGGGAACGGGACTGGAGTCAGCATCATCTGACATCATGCTCTGCCATAGCATGGGTTAACGTACGCACGTTAAACCTTGCCTTTTATTCCTACCCATATAGCATCTCTAGTACTTACGAGTTTATTATACTGCTCGTCCAAAGCGCTGGGTCATGTTTGCGGAGCGCAAGGCTTTGTCCCCGTTACCTGCAACACATGCGTGTGGGGGCTCTGTGAGGCAGGGCTGAAATCTGGCATTTATTTATTTCAAGGTCTTGCTCTTCAGCTCTTTGTCCTGGGAGACAAAGCTGCCTTTGCCGAACGCCCATCCGCGCAGAAACTGGTGCTAGCAGACGAGCCACTTGTGCTAATTAATATTTTATGGGCTTATAGACTTTTTTTTTTCCTCAGCAGCTGGTCTTAAATAAAGACCAATTTGCAAAAGTGTTAATTAACTCTAATTACAAAGCGCATTGTAGCTTCTCTGAGGATTTCCGTCTGGAGAATGACATGTAACCGTTCAGCCCCTCGTCCCCATCGCGCTCCAGCGATACTTCAAGGCAGCTTTTCCTAAGGACTCCCTGCACATTTCCAAATCAAAGCCATCAAATTCCACATTGGATAATCGGAGGGTACCAAATGGCCACGCTAACAGAGGATACCCGTTCCTTCATCCATATGCATCAATCCTTAAATCCGGAGACTTTTCCCATGCAACGTCCTCCTCCAGGCGCTGAAGTGAGCGTGCCCACTGCTGCAACCTGCACCAAAAGTTTCTCTGCTTCCGGATGAGCTACGGAGGGGTGATGCTGGTCCACGTCCAGGGTGCTCCAGCAGCAAAAATGGTCATAACCATGTGGAGTGGCATCTAACTCCCAAATAAAGGTGATATCATTGCACGGAGCAGCATCAAGTCAACCTACCGCAGTAACCGATGAGTTGGACCCCAGCGCGTGTTATGCTTTGACATTATATTAACATGAGCTTTCTAATTAGCTTTCCATGACTCATTTTGCTGGGTTTACATGCACAGGCTTTCGAGTGTTTTACCCCGGGCAGAGCTGGAGAGCAGCGCTCGAGCCTGTGCTGAAATACAGCCCTGGAGCTTCATCGCGGCGTTAATGAGGAGGAAATCAATTAGGAGTTTTGACACGCGGCGATGCGCTCAGGCAATTAGCCCTGTCTCTAGCTATGAGGCTGCGGTTTTAATGTGACAACGACAGCGACTGTGTCACTTACAGCCCTCCTAGTGCCACTCTTGCTGATGACAACTATTGCTTTCCTCCCTCTGGAAAGCAGCCATATGGGGGATCTCCTCCACGGACAACTTTAATCGGCAGCAATCAGGCCCGCGTACGTGGTGTTCGTGCCCGGGGAAGGCGTTAATTTTCAAATAGTGTTGTCTTACTGCTTAAGGCTCCTGGTAAGATGGAAAAACACACCCAGTGCCATGGCCTTGCTGCCTCCACTTGCGGAGGATGATTTTTCTGTGACCTAGCGTAATTAATCCGTGTAGAAACCATGTTCCATGTTCCAAACCTATGATTTGTGTTATCAATTATTCTGGAAACATCATTGTTATTATTATTAATTATTATTTCTGTGATTTGCAGCAACTTTTATACAGAGGAGCTGGGAGAAAAGTCAAATTGCAGCTGTAGTCGCTATAAATTGAAATGTTCTGACTTTGCTTCCCCAGCCCAAGTTCTCCTCTCGGCTCCACAGGGCAGCAATGTTCTGGAAAGAAATAAAAGGATGTGGACATTCTATTGGGAAGCACAGCCTAGGCAAAACTTAATCCAATTTTAAAAAGGATGGAGGAGAGGTTTTAGTGTACTGAAGTATGGTTTGTCTTAAATTAATTTTTCAGTTTTCAAATAATCAATAGATATATAAATGCAATCCTGTTAAACAGTCAATTCAATCGCCTTCAATTCCTTGGACAAAAAAACCCAACAAAGAACTTTTGCAGCATTAACTCCTTCAAACAAGACATTAGCACATTAAAAAGCACAAAAAACCCCTCGAGGTTTCCTATTGAGCAACATCCCGCAAGAGGGGCTGCATTATCCCAGCTGGGGCTGCAGCCGACTCGCCCCCAAATCCGGGCGCGGGGCCATGCTGAGGCAGGTGGGGACGGCTTCCATTCATGCGGTGGGTGGCACAGCTATTAATTAGACGATTTGCCAAAAGAAGCCTTCTTTTGTACACATGCACACGTTGCTTTTCAACTTTCAAAGGGCAATTCATGAACTGGTAAAGGCCTGGCAAATTAATAATAATGAGCTAATTTTCATGCCATCTGCTAATCGCTCTCCTCTGCAGCGCTTGGCTCTCAAAACAGGAGCTTTTCCCACTCTCCTTCTGTCTACCAACAGGAAATAATGACATCCAACTAAACTCTTTTGGAAGCGATTCGCTTGGTATTTTTTACCGCTACATCAGCACTGAGTCATTGCAAAACCTCCGGCTCTTCTTTCAGTTCCTCGAAGGGAAAAACCTCTCCAGGGAAAGGAGGGGTGGTTTGTACGATGCTGGGCCCATCTCTCTTCTTTCCTCCCTCCCTAAAGCCACGTTTTCTTTGCTGGAGTTGCTTTTTGTCCCCATATGACTTGGAATCAGCAGGTTAGGGGTGCCGTACTCTGAGGAGATGGGTGTGTGGAGGGCTGGGGACAGCAGCCAGGATGAAAAGTAGAGGGCTGTATTTACGGGGTGTGTAGGCCGTAAATGCCAGCCGCTGCTTTGAAGAGGAGTTGACTTTGCTTCCCAGCCCCTGGAAAGGTCAGGGCCATCGGGATGCAGTGCGTGGCCATAGGCCGCTGCGCTGTCTCATCTCTGAAAGCACAGGACATGCACAGCTTAGCGGGTGCAGTTATCCGTAGCATCAAGCAGTGCTCTGTCCTTTCCCGGTGCCCTCCGAGCCTGCGATACCGCTGCAATAATAACCTCGAATGTGGGATTTCTGTTACAGGGGTCCACCCCATCCCGTACACGGATGCCCTTTGCACGAGGCTGCACGCAGGGTGACATCCCACACAGAAGCAACCTCACCGAGAGTTTTTGTTTGACTTCCAAACCCTCAAAGCCGTTCCCAAGCATTGCATGTGCAAACAAGAAGACGTTTTGAACACACCTAGTGAGATCTGGCCAAGCAAAAAGGTTTTGTCAGCCCCAACCAAGTTTCTGCTCAGCACTGTGGCCAGGCCACGGCTGTAGGCTTGCCCCAGGGCGGAGGTGGCCACCAGGAAGCCCTCTTTGCAGATGTCCATGAGTAGGACCTACACAGACCACCGCATCCCCAGGCCAACCATGCTTCGTTTTCCTCTCCATAGAGGGTATATAAGAACAGATAAATCTCAACACCCTCCATTTAAAAAACATCAGCAATTGCATAAATATCATATTGTGCACCAAAAAAATGACTCTTGGGTCATGTCCTGAGCCAAAGAGGTCTCTGGGGAGAAGGAGTCAATTGCAGCTCTGTTGTTTCCAACATCACTGCTGTCACTGGATGGCCCAGGAATGGGAGCAATTGAGGTCACTTCTATTACTGTTGTCCCTCCTCCTTGCAGGAGGGTTGGACTAGATGACCTTTGAAGGTTCCTTCCAACCCAAACCATTCTATGATTCTGTGATTCTATGATTCTATTACCATCATCATCATCATTGCATATATTTTTACGTAGGCAATGAAATTATGTCCCGACACCCCGCTGCATTTTGATGCGCTCGAGAGCATCGTCACCATTTGCTGAGACTCTCAAACTGGGCCGTATCCGTGTAACGGAGAGATGCATAAATACATTTTAGTGCTTTCATTGAGTGCGGCAAAGTGAGACTAAATTTAAAAATCTGTCTATATTGTTCCCTGAATTACCAGGATTTTTCTTTTTCTCATTACCTTTCCCTCGCAGCTGCTAGTTAATGGAGAGCAGTGATACGGTTCCCCTCCTCCCCGACTTATTGTGTGCGTGTATTTGCAGGCTCAGGATATTACACTGGGGATCTATGGATTGGTTTATTCGGTTTATATGGAATTTGGGAGAGCAGGAAACATATTTAACTCTAATCATCTTGGGAACAGGTCACATAACCCAGAGAGTCATGAACATTTCATAACAAATATATATGGCCAGGTGTGAGAGAAAATGAAATCCATATGTTTAACATGAATTGGGCAAGGAGAAATTTCCTAGAAGCCGTAAATAGGATGTATGTCTCCTTTTGCCCAATCATGTGAAATTATGGGTAAGCCAAAACGGATTCTTTCCTACAAATTACATCCATGATTTTATACGATGATTTTTGATTATCTTTTCCAAATGACTCTGAGTAGCCCGGGCTCGCGTGAAGACAAACCTGCGGTTTGAATTGCCCTCAGCGGGAGCTGCTGTGCCTTTTCTGAGAGCGGAGTTTGGGCCGCGGTCTTTATGGTCTGACGACTGTCATCATGCAAATGGTTACAAGTGGAAACGAAAAAAGCACTTGAGGCTCTTTCAGGTTATTTCAGCACGTAGGAGAATACCTGGCTGCGCAAGGGATCCAAACCAAGAGCAGCGGGAAACGGCTGTCGGTGCATTGTGGAAACACGGGGGACAGAGGTGTAAGCGCAATTTGGGGTGACACCAGGGACATGCGTGCCTGACACTGGCCACAGCCCTCCCAGGAGCCGCTCAAGCTGCGGGGACAGCGCAGGGACCATCCCCCTCTACATTTTTGTAGGATGTGCCATTGGAGTCTGCTGGTGGCCCTGATGGCCCTTTGAGATGCCACGCGGCAACTGGTGTTTGGGTGCAAACCTTTTGGGCTGGGGGTGCTCAGTGCTTGGTCATGGCTGGGAAGTGGCCATGGAAGTCAAAATTGCCGTATTTAAAACTGAACCGTGGCTGGCTGAGAGCTGGTGATGGCTGATGGCCACGTGCAGGCCACGGAGATGTCCCTGGTGCGACTCAGCCGGGCATGTCAGCCTCTCCATGAGATGAAGGTGAAAACCAGTGGTTGTAACGGCTTTGAATACCCAAAAAATAAATCATGGCAGGCCAGCAACACCTCACCGGGCTGGAGGGGTGGGCAAATGGAAGGAGATTTAGAAATGCCTGCTGTGAAATGATAACTGCGAACAAACTACAGCACTGCTGGATTTATTTAATCTCTTAATGTCTAAATATTTGCTTTTGACTGCAATAGAGTACCTGAAAACTCCCAGATGAAGAAAACAAGTCTGTAAATAACTGTGTCCCAGGCCAAAGCACATCTGGGCCACGCTATGGTGGGTCTCCACCATGATGCTTGTGTTTGTCTGAATTGCTCTGCAAAGTCCTGAGAAGAGAGATGACCCTAACAATGCATTTATGTGCTTTTTTCCTGGGTTAGCTCTTGCAAGTGGCTATTCAGGACTTCTATTTGGCTCTGTCTCACATGTAATTTCAATGCAGATATAGACGTTTAATTGCACAAACTGCTTTCATCTGCAGTTAGTTAGGCTGAGAACCACACCGTGCGATAGCATCGTTCGTGCTGACCTCCTTCCATACGCACCAGCAATAAAGGCTGGGACATTTCCTTTGGGACAGAAGGAACAATGCCAGAGGCGGGAGAAAAAAAGTTAAGTATAAAGTGGTTTCAGGAAAAGATTATTAACTCAGGATTGCAGGCACATGTTGGGGTGGAGGAAGCCTGCGCTCCCTGGGGCTGGCACAGCCCGTCCCGTTGCACTGCAGCCTGATACTGGGGGCAATGGGGACCGGGGTGAAACCCACTGCCCAGCCCTGTTCTCAACATCTCCCACGTGCATGCAGCAAGCCTTGCACTATTATTTTCTCACCTCTCTCCGCCTTGGTCCAAGCGAGCTGATTTCTCTCCCGGGAGCGTTCAGACACCCTGGGGTGGGTTGGGAGTTGGAGGCAGGGGCATTTGGGCTCTTGTGGGCACAAAGTGTGCACCTGGCAGTGCCCGGCCTGATGCTATTGCCACCAAAAATAATATCAAAATCTCTGCAAAGCACCGGAGGCAACTGGGCGGGTGCTGGAACTTCGCATCGGCTTTAATCATCGGTGCGTTTCATTTGGCACGCTGGCTGTAATCTACCTCTTAAACGAAATAATGTGCTTTTAAAATATATTATTAGCATTAATTCTTGTAGATTTTCCTGGTTCTGAGGATAAGCCACCCTTCCCACAGTGAAACCCGAGAGCTGGGCTGTGAAACACTGGCAGTGTGCGGCAATTCCAGCAAATACTTCATTTGGCCAGGGAGCTGCCCAGAGAAGGAATTTATCACAGGCTGCCTCAAAAAAATGCGTTTTACTGTGCAATGGGGTGTAAAAGTTCACACCTTTGGAAGACGTCGTAAACACGGCAGTCTCGAGGAGATAAACTTTGTTTGGGGATACGTCCCCTTCCTCAACCCTTGCTCTGCAGAGTGCGGTGGGATGTATATCACTGCTGTATCCGTGCGTTAAAGTAACGCCAGCCGCACTGTGGGAGCTGAATTACAGCTTGGCACAACACAAATGTGCTGAAAAGGGCAGAAATACCCTCAAGAAGTTCATCTTCTGTAAGGAACTACCAACGGGCGCAGAGCCCGGACAAGTCCAAGTGGGACTTGGGCGTCAAAGCCCTGCTTTATTATTTTCTTTATTATTTTCTTTTATTTTAAAGGGAAAAAGGTGGCTTTGCTCGTCAAAGTAATCTGCATTGCATGAAAATATTCCTGAAAAATGTGCTGTTTACATTGGGCTGCGTCTGTACCTCAGGTTTTGAAAGCGCCTGTGTCGGCGAGGGTTTTGTTTTGAGCTTTGCAAAGAATTTGCCAAGTTTTAGTCAGTGAAGCCTGCAGAGCACGGACGTCTTGAATGATTTATTTTCACAAGCGGGATCTCCGAGCAGATAAGAAAATAGCTTTGAGGGGAAAGCATGAGGAGGGAGCCCGGGGAAAGCCACGCTGCCCTCGGCCGGGCTCTTTTCCGGCGCCGTTGGGCTTTCGCTGATCTCTCTGCCGCGAGTCATCCCAGGCGATTGCGAAAGGGAAATAAACAGATGGGAGAGTTTTCCATAAAAATGCAAATAGATTGTAAAAATGTCTGTAAAAATCTAAATACTCGGTGAGAACGTGCCAGTTTGGATGAATATTTTGACAAGGAAAAGCGAAAGAAAAAAGAAGTTAAATGATGTCAGAACTAATTGTTTGGGTTTCCCTGATAAAATATTGCTGCAAGAGCTATAGTTTATTTAATTAAGGCATATACACCATACTTAATAACATAAGAGTCCATACAAAAGTAAATTCAGAAGTCAAACTGAAATGGGCCTCAACGCTGCAAAAATAACTTATTTCACTGTCGTAAACTGACTTCTCCCTAAGGTTTTTTGGGAGGAAAGGATTGATTTTCCCAGGAAAATCCCTCTGCCAGGGCATGTGTGGTCAGAAACTCCTCCTCGGTTTTGTCTGAAGAGGAAAACCAAACTGTTTAACGTTCTGACTTGCTTTTGCCACAACTGTTTCCACATAATTGTAATTTTTCTGTTTGTGAACCCAAAGCCATGTGGTTGGTGGTGGGAAGGCTGGGTGGGCTGGATGTGCGAGGATCTATGAGCTCCCAGTAAGAGATGTGCAGCACCCAGAAGACAGCAGAAAACCCATGTCCTCTTCTCTGTGCCATGGGCAAAATTTTAAGTTCAAAACTGTCCTGTAGAAAAAATCCCATTTTGTTCCAGTATTGATTTCTCTGAGGGCATCTTAAAATGCAGAAATACTTTTCTCACCGATGGGGGCCATGCTGAGCCTCATCCCCCATGCTGGAGTTGCTGCTTCAGTGACACTGTAGCAACCTGGGCTTTCCTGGAAGTTGTTCCATATCCTATTCATTTAAAATAATTTTAAAATAATTTTTCAATGTGTCTTACCTTTGGATTTGTATTAAATTCTATGTTGGAGAAAAAGTGACCTTTTCTCAACGTAAGAGATGGTCCTGGTGCTTGGAGCTCCTACCCTGCAACCCGTGGCTCCAGGTGATGGTGACAAAGGGGACAACACCCCATGGTCCATACTGTTGACCCTATCTGAGAAAACCCCTGGACACCCCAAATCCCCCACCACGTCAGCTGAAGGATGGGAGTTCCTTTTGCCAACACATACTGTGGTCTTGTTTTTATTCCACTCTGGATCAAACATCTCTATTCCTCAAAGAGGGGGAAATCTGTGAGATGCTTCATATATCCTGTGCACAAATACAGCCCGATTTTCTGTTGCAAGGCTAAACATTATTGCAAAAAAAATATTGGAATTGCGGAAAATGCTTAGGAAAAGGCGTACAAAATGGGACCTGCCACCCACGCAGCCCTGCTGAGAACGTCCCTGCTCCGAAGCACAAACCTCGTGAGCATCAGCCTGCTTCTAGGGCCCCTTAAATATTTTATTTAAATTTCAGTGTGGCTTTTCACATGCTCCAGCCGTAATAGCCACGTGAAAGCAGCGGGTTTAAGATACACTTGTGTTTTGTTAGCAGCGAGCTCCTGCCAGCCCTTCAGATGGGGCTCTCTCATAACACGAGCCTTTTTTTATAGCTCAGACCTCATTAAAGTTCTTTTATGGCCTCTAAAACAAACCCTGCCATAATCTCACATTCAGTTTATTCAATATCTCTCTTTCCCTCTTGGGAAATTGTGAGGAAAAACGGGTTTCTGAAGCATCCCATAGGCGACGGCACAAGGCTGTGGCGGGGAAAGCCATGGGGACTTTGGTGTGCCTTGGGAATTTCACATTTTTATTTCACATTTTTCAAAGCCAGCTGCTGGCGATGGGATAGCGAAGGTGAGCACGATGCCGTCTCCATGGGCGAATTTACCCAGCTCCTATGGAAGGAGTGAAATCATAAATAAATAAGGAGTAAGTGCCTTAATATTGATGTTTTGGCTGCTCCTGGAGGGACCTGTTTCTAGACCTGGGGAAAGACTGCCAGCCTTGCTGTGAGAGCCTGGCCAAACCAGGATGTGACCAGATCTGCTGGGTTTTGGGGACTGGGACTGACCATGTGAGGTGGTCCAGATGCCTGGAGACTCCTCTACAGCCCCCGGGAGCAGAAGTGCTGGAGGACGGGATGGATTCTCCTGAGCAGGACTCAGGCCAGATGCTAAGCTGAGGTCAGGAGAACTGCAGAAAATGCGTTAAAATATTTCAACTACAAAAATGGCATCTTCTTGCTCAAGATATTTGGGAACAGAATAGCTAGTGCCTGTATTTCCCAAGTTGGTGATGCTGAAAAACTGTTTTTACCTGTTCCCCAGCTGCTGTGAACATCTTCCTTCCAGCCCTGGCCTGAGTCCTACCTGGTGCTGGGGAGAGGTTGCGCTGCCTTTTTCCGCTCACCTCTGAAAACTTACCTCCAAAACTATGTAGGACCAAGACTCCCAAAATATTTTATGCTGAGGGTGGTGGGACACTGTCCCAGGTTGCCCATAGAGGTGGTGGATGCCCCATCTCTGGAAACATTCCAGGCCAGGTTGGACGGGGCTCTGAGCAACCTGATCTGGTTGGAGATGTCCCTGCTTCTTGCAGGGGGGATGAACTGGATGGGCTTTGAAGGTCCCCTCCCACCCAAACCATTCTGTGATTCTATGATAAAATAGTGGCATTCCTTTGCGAGGAGGAGCTTTGGGGAGGGAAAGCACGAAGCAGCTTGGCTGGTGGGAGCCTCTCCGTCTGAGCCAAATGGAGAGAAACTGCGTTTTCACATGGGTTCTGGGCAAAGATAGACTCCCTAATCCAGTGTGCTTGACAAGTGACTGCCATAATGAGTGTTTTCCATCGTTAAGTCACATCACACAGCTTTCTAATAGAGGGGAGTGCAAACCCACTGACTGCGGCCAAGTGCACTTCCAAGCCCGTGTTTTGGAGCGCGTTTAATCAAATGACAAGTTATGGCGAGCTGTGACGGATGGCAGTACGGTATTTAAGAGGTGTGTTGCTGACAATGCAAAGATTTTTTCATGCGAGCAGTGGTTTCAAGTTGATTATTATGAATGGCTGCCTAGAGCAAATGTAATTTGTAAAGCTACGAGAACTTGAAAAATCCACCAGTGGTAGCTTGCTTTGCTCGTTAGAAAAATCTCCAGTGTTCCCATAGCAGGTAGAGAGAAAGCAAACGTACTTGGTGCCAATTAAGGATTCAAGTGCCTCGCGATGCAAAGTGAAACGCTGTGATTCAGTGCTGATAACCCCCTGTATGCCCCACGCCCTGTGCAAGCATCTGGTACCCAGGGATTTGCTCCGTGTGCAGCATCCCTGTGCCTTGAGATGAGGTGAAACCCTGTGACCATCTGCAGATGTTTATGGACAGCAATACAAATCCTTTGCTCAGTGGTAGTGGCAAGGTCCTGGTTGTGGGGAAGGTGATGGCATCTGGGGCAGCAGATTTTGGAGGGGAGCAGCTGGGATGTGGGGAAAAGCTTCTCTGGAGCACTGCAGGGCATCCAGGGCCATCCCAAGGGGCTGCAGGGATGGCAGGTACCAACTCCCAACCTCCAGTTGGCACGACTGATATTTTTCCGATCTAAAACAATAATAATAATTCCCCAATAAAGTCACTTTGGGTGCAAGACGTTCTGCTGCAAAAAAAAACCCAAAACCACTCATTCCTGGGGAACAGTCAAAACAATTATTAGCACAAATTTGCAACTCATTATCTCCCAAGGTGACATGTCATGTCAGGCACAGTCATGTCACAACACGCCGTACCCAGATGCAGCTGATGCAAGGTGGCAGCCCCTGCACCAGGCTGGGGGAGCGGGTCCTGCCCATGCCAGGATAAATGGGGAGCTTGGCCGCCGTTGAGCCTTTGGCGAGGGGTTTGTGCCTGCTGTGCTTGTAGAGAAGGACTGGAAATGAAGATGGGCCAGATGTGCCCCTTGGATAGAGTAGCTTTCCTGGTCCATGTGCAATTTTGAGCCCCTGCGTAGCTGTAGATGAGCTTTGAGACGTGTATGTGTGTGCATGCATAAATAGAAATGGAAAAAAAAAAAGATGGATAAATAAATAAAATTAGAAACCGCAGCCAATTGCATTTCAATGCCCAATTTTGCCTGCTTTGGGCTGAGAACGGTGCGGGAGCTTGGCATCAGCTCCAAAATCTTCATCTCTCCCTCCCTTCCCACAGGTTTTGGAGGTGAAGGACCCACAAGCCCCGGTGCGTGGAAAGGGGTGTGCGGCTCCTGCAGCTGCCCGGGCTTTGGCAGGGGATGAGGCAGCCGGCACGCATCGCACGAGGGATGGTGGGGTGACCTACATCCCAAAAGCTGGCCCCGCAGACTCACAGCCTCTGGCTGTCATTTAGAAAGAAGGAAATTAGCTGACACAAAGTTTAAAAAAGAAATTAGGAAAGCTTCTTGGAGACAAAAACGTAGCAGTAGAATATTGGGAAAAAAAATCAAATCCCCGCTCTGTGCATGAAGTTAGAGCGAAAATGATGCCAAGAGATCTGAATCTGACGGCAGCCTCCTGGCACTGGGGTTTTTTATTCAGAGCATGAACAATGAATTTGCATCCTAGGAAACAAATGCACTCCACATGCCCTGAAACAAATAAATGCGAGACATTCCTTTATTCCACAGCCAGGAATCTTAATCTTGCTGATAAACAAACCAAAGAAAAGAATGCCTCTGAATGTTGTGTCTTTCTGCAGCGCTGTGTTTTCTTTAGTTAAAGACCTGAATGCCGAAGAGAAAATAAAGTAAGCTTTGTGTAAGAAGAGCTTTGCTCCATCACGCTGGCGAAGGCAGGTTGTCTCAGAGCCTTCCCTGCTGGGGCAGCTTCGCGTTTTGGTCTGAGATGCTTTCTTCCTTCCAGTTTTGGATTTTCCTCGTACACAATCTGCTGCAAAAGCAGCCGATGGAGACAGGGAGGTGGGATGGCCCTGGAGATGAAGGTCCCCTGCGGGTACCTGCACAGCATCACCCAACCCTGGGTCCGTCCTCCCCTGTCCCTGACATCAAGTAAAGCACCAAAACCAGCGAGCGGATATCTTTGCACCATCATATTTGCTGTCATTTTCTAACAAGAGGGATGCCACGGATCTCCTCTCATTTCCCTCTCAAAAGCTCAGCAGGCTTTGCTTAAAAACTCTGAAAAAAAAATCTGCTTCTATGTGATCTGATCCTGTCTAATGTATGTAAAATTATTCAGGCTTGCCAAACTCGTGTTTGGAGCTTGCGCTTCCTGGGCTGAAGCAGGGTTTGCAATATCTACCTGTTAAAATAGGCTCAGGATTTTTGTGTTGGAGAAGAGCTGCATCCTAGAGATGCTGCCCCTCGGGTATCACGAAGATTTTATTCGTCATGAATATGGCTTTTCCTTCTCCTTATTATTGGCCTTATCTCCCCAAAGGAAATTCTTCCTTTTTTTTTCTGTATAATTCCTCAAGACTAAGCTATTTCAGGCTATTTTTTTCTAGATGCTAGCCCTTCTAATTATTATTTTGCTACTCATTTTGCTGATGTCGTTTTGGGGAGCATACCACCCACCTGGTTGTTTGACTCAGAGGAACACATTTGTACTTCTGCAGGGCTGTTATTTGTCATTACAGGGTCAGAAGTTCGTCTTCCTCTAATCGCTCCTCCCTTTGAAATTCCAGCTGAAATTTCTAATTTCTTGACCTGGCGAAAGGAAGGCGCTCACCTAACAATGATCCTTTTTCACTTTCCAGAGCTCCTTTGGCCTTCGTTAGCTGGAACGGTCATTTCCAAAGTCCTTCAGTAACTTTTCAAGAGGGAAGATTAAAATCAAGTGAGGTCGGAGCCTGCCGTCCCGACTCAGGGGAACTGAGTGGTTTTTCTTTCCCACCGCCACAAAAAGGGAAGACTAAACCCCTTTCTACCAGAATAAACTTGAATTCTCTCCAAAAAAAAAAAGCCTCCATTAAGGGTAGCAGATTGCTTACAAGCTCCGGCGCAAAGCAGATCACAGCAGAGGCAGAAATTCCTAGATTGTGGCTCAAGCTTTAATTAGGCAAAAATCCCACTGAACTCGCTGGGAATTTTGCTGGGTCTCAGCTCTGGCCTGTGGATAGGGAAGGAAGGCAAAGCAGCACTTTCTGGGGGATGCCCGTCCCTCCTCTCCTCTCATTTGCTCCTGGAAGGACCACCGTGCTGCTCCCACACTGAAGGACGTGTCCCTCCGAGCGCCGCAGTCGCATTAAGATACTCCACATCAAATGATTTCCTTATTAATTACAACGTGAGCTGTTCTGCTGGTGCTCCCCATTCAGCTGAAGCAGAGGGTCGGATCTTTTCCCCTGGATCAGCCTCCCGGTCTGAGGAACCGGATTTTCCACTGCATCTCATCTTTGGACCAACACAGCGATGCTCCGTGTCCGTGTGAGTCCCCCCCATCTCCAGGGGGGGACAGACCCACCAGGCTGGGCCAAGGTCACCTGAGCGTGGGTACGCCCAAACCTCTCCATCACGCTGCGGGACAGGCAGTAATGCAGATAAAATAGAAATGCGTTCTGTTTGGACAGGTGCAATAAATTAATCTTGCATCTGGTGAAGCTCAGGACGGGGCTTTTTCAGGCGAGACCATCCATCAGCGCTGGAAGCCCAGCACCGTGGGGTCAGGGGCTGCCTGGGAGGGGGCTGCCTGAGCCTGGGGGCTGCTGCCTGCCATCCCTGCAACAACTCATTTCCAGCATCAAGAAGCCAGGAATTTCACCCCCAGTAAGATTTTGGCATGTGGTGGAAAGGAAAACCTCAGCTGACCTCGGGCATAGGGTGGAGAGCAGCGGGGGATGCGGGGGACATCAGACGGGACAGATGGGAACCCACCCGCCAGCAGTTGATGCCCCAGGATGGTCAGGGGAGGGCAAGCAGTCCCACTCCTGGGCTAATTGTTGGCTGATTATTTATCAAAACTGTCTTTCCGCATTTCTAACCCGTGCCAAGTTAATGACAGAGCTGCCTTTCAGAAACATCGCATTGAACTCCCCAGAGCACCAACTTGGATGACGAAGGAGCCACCACCTCCAGGAGAGAGGTGACGTGAGGGTATTTTTCATTAAAAATCAAAAGCACAGCTTCTGAGGAAGACCTTGGCGATGCAGAGGTCCCACCACCAACACCCTCCACCTGTCTTGTTGAATGAATTTGGGTCTGAAGTCTTTTTGGTCCACAAGCGCAGCACTGAGTGGGAAGAGCGGTCACGGCAAGAACATAATTTCTAGACTTCTAGCTACCATAGGCAAGATGTGTGCAGCCCAGAGAGCTGCAGGATGACGAGGGTCTTCATGAACAGTTGACTACTGGAAGAGAAGACATTTTACAGAGGGATTTTATTCTTGCAGTGTCATTTGAATTTTTTTTCCTGGAAATAAATTAATTTGGTTGTTTTGGGGTTTGTTTTTTAAAGTATTCCTGTGTTTCTAGAAGTTACACAAGGCTGTAGCGACACGGGGAGCACAGCGGTGGAGAACAGGGACCCTGAGTCCCTGTGGCTTCTTCTGGCTGTTCGAACCCCCATGCAAACCCAGGGGGCAGTGGGAAGCAGGCAACAGGCAGCATGGCTGTGGCAACCGCTGCTTTTGGCCATCCCTCTTTGATCTCCAACACGAGATGGTCATGCCTGATTGCTGCTCACAGCCTTTCGCTCAAAAGAGATCAATATTTGAAGCACTTCAAAGCTCCCAGCCCCTCTGAAACGCCTTGCATTAGTAACTCTCAGCTTTTGATCAGAGCATCCTCCCGCCTCACCCCCGCCAGCGATGCCCTCCTGGGCGCGGAGCAGTCCGGGGTCCGGCTGCTTTAACGCTCGCTGGAGAAGCAGCCGTTACCCGTGACACAACGTGAGGGTTAAATGTCAGCCCAGGTTTTAACCAGTCCCTTCCATCTAAAAGGAAAATAAAACCAGGAGAAAAGTGAGGGTTGATAATGCTTGGATTTTCATCCCCTCGCTTTCTCATGGTCACATTGGAGACTGTGAACCGCTTTTGAAAATGTGGATTTTAGCATGTGCTTATCAGCAGCCTTGACCCCACGGCAGCCCAGAATAAAAAAAAAACACCAGTAAAAGTGCTCTGACCTTTAATTCTCAACCGAAGCCTGCAGTGCTGAGTAATTGCGCTCCTCACCCAAGCTG
>JAAGAY010142682.1:3182-37872 GCA_011801015.1 Ardeotis arabs
GTGGATGCCCCATCCCTGGAAACGTTCAAGGCCAGGCTGGATGAGGCTCTGAGCAACCTGATCTAGTGGGGGATGTCCCTGCTCCTTGCAGGGGGGTTGGACTAGATGACCTTTGAAGGTCCCTTCCAACCCTAACCATTCTATGATTCTATGAAAACTGGTTCTGAAGCTGATACAATGCAGTAACAGATTCTATGTGTTCTGCCAAGGGAAGCTGACGGGGATGTTGCTCTGCCATACTAAGGCTGCTTCTTAAGCTCATCTTCGACTTTTTGAAGGTACCACATCATTTGAACAGAGGGTTGTGTAGTAAAAGGAGTGTGGTCATGGTCTTGAGCAGATGCCAAGCCAAACTGTCAGAGTAGATGATCTTCTGGAACCCAGTATCAGGTGAGGCTGCAGTGTTGATGAGGAAGTGAGGAACGATGGGGTACTGCCGAGATGAATGCAGGCTCTCTTTGTGTAATATGCTATTTGTTACATACTCTTCACCTCGCTAAATCTGCCTTTGGAATTCCTCCAGCTGAATGCCTGTGTGGGTCTCCTGATTAGGTCTTTCACTCTGGTCTATGTTGTAACAGCACCAGCGAGTTCTGATAGAGTTTTAGAGGTCCTAGCAAATTCTAGGTCTCTAGATGAATCAGTCATCAGCCTGTTGGTGAAGTTTCCATTGAGATATGGAGTTATCTAACTTAAGTTGTCACATCTGTGTTCGTGTCATGGCCTTCATAAGAGCCTCAGAGTGACTGTTGGATCTGAATCATTCACTTTCCTACTTCACACCTCACAGAACAGCTTAGACATGTTTTCCTTTGAATAGATTTTTCATCTTACTCACGTAGAAGAAGGAAATTTCTTAAAGATTGGTCTTGTGTTGTGGCATGGAAGTTGAACTTGTAAATATTTCAACAGACACTTATCTCCTTTGATGCTGTATTGGTGGGTGTTGCAAAGTTGGCCTATGGTTGCTATTTATGAAGCCTGGGGGAGGAAATCTTGTTTCTCAGGAAGAGTGAGAATGAAATTAGATTAGGTGTGACTCCAGGTGAATGTAATAGCTTTTTGTAAGGGGAACACTAGTATAAAATGTTCATCTAGATTAAGTTCAGATGCATAGGAAAAGCAGTGACATAATTAACGTGGTTTATGTCAGAGTTTTGCATAAGTACACAATGAACCTAATTATGTATAGGATATCACCTTTGTCTGTCAGTTTCTTGCTTTTTTTTCTGGACACAGGTTATATGTACAACTGTGCCAAAGGGCTAAATCCTGTAGTACCAGAAAGGATGCCATAGTTCAATGTTATGTGTTTCTGAAGCAACCACAAATGGCATTAAGTGACCTAAAAGCCATTTTGTGATATCTGTCAGGATGCAGAATGTGTTTTGGGTTGCTTTTTCACTCCAGTGTTGTGCCTGGAGGTTCTGCCAGTCAGTATTTTGGCAGTCCTATACATAAACCAAAAGGCCAGATTGTAAATCTCCAAGTGAAGATATTGCCTATCTCAAGGAGACAGAAAAGGATTTCACAGTTGTCAGAATAACTGGCTTGCAGAGCTATGCATCCTAGATGACTCTCTGGTCAAGCCATGAAATCCCATTTTCAAAATACTGACTTCCCCTTCTATAGCTCCTTTGAAGTATAAACTGTTGTGGGAAGTTTGAGGGGGGCCTTTTTTGGCCTGGAATTAAACACAGCCACCATAATGAAGTGGTTGTTGGTAGTGGATGCTATCTGCATGGCTAAAGGCAGCAGATTATGGACTGAAGCTGGTGCTTACTTTACTTTTAAAGCTGTCTCTTTTGGTCTTCCAACTGCGTCCTGTGCAACTCCACTTCTCAGGATACGTCAGGATCCAAGAACTCACCCGTAGAACAAGGTCGACTCTCCTCCTTCGTGACATGACATAAAAAATTTCAGATTATTTAATTTCAATATTTGTATTTTAGCCTCTTTGAAAGAAATAAGCAGTGGGGCAAGAGGTCAGTTGCTGAAATTAGTTCATTAACTTCCATCTAAAGATTAAATGGAAGTGAATGTCCATATTTCCCGAGAGCACGAGATAATTTGGTCCGTGGCCAGAGGGTTTGGCTCATAACTGAGCTTGTGGTAAACAGAAATAAACTATTGCAAGATGCCTTAGAGCTATGGAAGCTATTAAGCCAAAATTTCTATTAGGTATTCCTGCTGGATCATCAAATCCCCCTGAACAGAAAACCCTCTCTCTTGAGGCCCAGGAGAAGAAGTGTGAATTAAGGTCTGTATTTACTGCATGGTTCTGATGCAGTATCTTGGGAAATGGACAGTATTAGTATTGTATGCATTTATACAATAGGAAAAAAAGTGACAATATTCAGACAAAGCATCAAAAAAACCACAGGAGAAACTTGGTCTCTGGCATGGGGTTTCGGGAGTTAGTCATGGGTGATAATAAGTTCTTTAGCATATCAAACTGAATACTCAGCAATTGTTGGTCTTGAGCAATTCTGAATTTTCAAATAGTGCTGGAGATACATCTGAGACCAACATTTCCTTTGAAGAGTCTCTGCTTCCTGTGACTGCTGGAAAAAAACAAATATTTGGTCTCAGTAGCTTTAGTGCACTTTCTTCTGTGTGGGCCAAAGTCCCAGGTCCCTGAGCTGTAATTTGCTGGCAGCAAAACCTTGATGTTTTTTCAGAAGAGGTGAGGAAGATTCTGCCTAAAACTCAGTTTTGTTCCTGGCAGACATCAATGCAAGTCTGAGTATTTTACTTTCTTTCAAAAAAAAGGGACTCAATTGTCATCCTCCTGGAATAAATCAGGTCTCTATATGGCCTCATAAAAAGAGCTGCAGGAATTTTTGGTTCTTGGGACAAAGCCATGCAAGAGGTGCCTAAATCTTTCTTTTAGTTTTACTACGCTAATTCCAGAGCATTTGCCGAATATAAATTCCCCATTTTTGCTATTGGCCAAAAGCCTATAATTTGATTTTTCAAATATTTGATTTGTTGCCAAGCTCGTCTATTTATCTTTCAGTCTTTTATTTTCTTCAGCTATGCAGTAAACATCTCATTACAGCCATCACTGAAAATTTGCAGCTTGACTTTTGTCCTGGGTATCTATGAGGAAGAATCTTAGACAAATATTTTATGTAGTGTCTAACATCTGGTGCATTATCCCATGTTGTGTACTGTGCTTTACTCGTTCTAAAAGGCCCACCTCTTCATCTTATGGAAACCTATATTATCTAATACACATTTTGGATATTTTTTTTTTATTAGCAGTTCCTTGCTTATTTTCTTTTGTCCACAGTTACAATGGCCATTGCCAAACAGGTCTGCAAAACAAATAAAAAGAAATCTGCAGGCCAGAAACTACCAAAAGCAATTATTAAATTCACCATAGAACTCCTTCATTTCCTAAGTGTGCAGTTAGCTTGACTTCTCTTCTAAGGTTATTCTGTGTTCACCTCTATCTTTTTGAGGGCGGAAAAGAACAACCACCTCGGAACCTGGCTGTTAGCTAGACTACTTGTTTTCTTAGTTGTAAATGTAATTCTCCCAATTGCTTTGGATATCTCTAGCATGTTTTAGATTGTATCAGTGTGGACTCAGAAACACCAACTATAATGAAGTCCGAATCTAATGTACTGTAGAAAATATTTTCATTACATTTATCTAAATTTTCATCCTTCAATTCCACACTGTTATCTCCTGGAATTTTGAGCTAACTTCCTGTTCTTCCCCTCCCTTCCCTTCAATGTATCTTGATTTATAGATAAATATTTTTTAGCTTTATTTGTTTTGTAAACTTTTCCCTATCAATTGTCTAAATATGCTTTTTTTTCCCCCCTAGATACTTTTAAGGTAATATTCTACAACTTAACTACTTTTTTTTTCCTTAAGTTAACTGATGTCGTAAGGAATCTTATTCTTGCTGCTATTGGTTACATCAGCTCCAGCTCCATACACCTGTGTGTGCATCTGTCCCAACTTGCACAAGTTTTCTGCAATGTATTTTGCATAATTCGTACTGTAAATCAGCACACCTACATCTTAAGTCTGGGAGACAGGAGTGCCATTAGGTTAGAGCATTCAAGCCTACAGCCCAAAATGATGTAATGATTTCCAGAAAGGTGTTGAAAGTGATACTAGGATGGTGTACTCTATGATTTATTTTTATTTCCCGAAGTGTTGACCTTAATATTACAAAATGCAGGTTTTTGTGATAAAGGACATACTGTCAGGAATGCAGATAAATAAGCCATTTGAGGGTGGGGTGTGGGCTGCTGGTCAGTTGACTGGGCAAGTTGCAATGCCTTGTTTACATTTGTTGGCATAACCTAGACCTAGAATATAGTATAGTTTTCCCATCAAAGCTTTGACATTATGAAACTTCAAGGGCTCGCTGTGTGATATATATTGGCATAGGTGCAGAGCAGGATTTTTTTTTTTATGTCAATGTCCCTTTACTTTTAGGAGGTGAGGCAATAGAAGTAGTAATAATGTGTGGAAGAAGGCCAGGTGAAAATAATAGAAGCCAGGGTCATGACAGAGCACACCAGTTTGAAGCGGGAGCTAAACGTGGTGTTTGGGAGTAAACTACCCACTTAACACTCTGGAAAGGAGCAACGAACCCGATGAGAAAAGGACATGTTTTTTGAACCCTTCTACCCTAGCTGGCTCTTAGCTGAGTTACACAAATCATCAGTTTCAGAAAATGCATATTAACTTGATATCAGTGCCTGTTTTTCAGTCTCCTAGCCAAACTGGAGAGAGACTACATGTGGGACCCAAAGATTTTCTGCTAGTCTGGGAACTTATGGTGATTTGAATTTAACTGCCCTTTCTGCCCCTTGGAGGAAAGGCTCCCCCATTCAGAGGGAAAACAATCCCCAGCACAGGGAGAGGAGGTGGCCAAGCAGAGAAAAAACTGTTGTGCTTCTGTGTGGACATCTCCAAAGACCGACTATGTTTTAAATAAATAAATAAATTATTGACTGGATCCACATTTAGTCTTTCCCCAGCTTAATTTGAGAAAGTAGAGTTGGGAGCGTGGCGAGGGTGGGGGAGTGGTCTACGCCCTCAAAGCTATAGTGCTGGCACGATCTCTTCATGAATTCTAACCAGCTAAAGTTCTCCTGTTGGCTCTGTGTGTCCTCACCAGTGTGAACTATTATTTGTTTGGCAGCAGTTTGAAGTTATCGAACAGGTAATTTTTCCTGTACGTGTATTCTTCTGAGCCTTTGCACTTGCATTCATTCTTCTACTGTTTTTGTCTGATGACATCAGACCTATTCAAACTCTGAAATAGAAGAGCAAAGGTCAAAAAATGTCAGACACCCTTAACAACTTCTATTAAGTCTTGTTAAACTGAAAGTGCTTCTGGTCCAGAAATGGCACCATAGACTATAATAATTGATTTGACATTCAAATAGCTACATACTACCAAAAACTCCTCTAAGCAAAACGAGAAAGAACAGGATAAATGAACTTAACAGAAACTCTACACCTTAGCCCAAGCCCCCGTACAGCACTGGGAAAAGGAGTGGTTATTTTATCACAGTACGGAGATTTGAATAAAAAGAGTGATAGAAATGAAGCCCACCAAACTCACTGTGCCTTCTGTAGGATTTATGTTTAAGCTGGGGACAGAGAGAGTGAAAAGTGCTGTACTGTGTTCAGTCAACATATCAGCCATCCTGTCTGCCTTTCAAAATTGTGTGCTGTATGCGCGAAGTGGTTTAATACCATGTGAGGGGATGCAAGCTGCTTGGACCTGAGAAGCAACTACTAGTATATGCTGTGAGACCTTATTTAATTATAATTGGCACAGGCTGTCCTGTGTTTGGAAAATAGCACGTTAGGCAAATTGAAGGCTCCTGCACAACCATTCAGTACAGATGCTTTCCTGAAAAGTCAGAGATTCAGGATTCAAGCCGCTTTAGACTCTTGTAGTGAGAGAAGGAGAGATCTTGCATCTGGAAGTGATGCCTGTGCCTGTGAAGGACAGAGGAGGAGAATGTCTTCTAAAGGCTGGATTCTGAGGATGTGCTTCAGTCAGAAGCGGAGTAAATAACCTGATTCTCTTCCCATCCACTTCCATTTTCCCAAGTCTTAAAGTATTCAGTCAGTTGGAGTAGAGCAGCCTTTGCGCCTGTTGCTCTGTGACTGGGAGCTTTTCCAGCTTCCCTGGCAGAGGTCCCATTGCTGGATGTCACTAGAAGCAGCAGGATTTGCAGCAGGGTCAAAATAGGTCTCCAAAACCAAACAAGGTGATTGCCATGTATACTGAGGAGAGGCTCCAAGGGCCAGTGGCAGCTGAATGAGTGAGAGCATGAGAACTCCTCCTTCCTTTGAGAGCACAAGAGCTCGTTCTATTTCCAAAACACAGTGGTAACCAACCCATTTTTTTCTTTGTTTAAAGTGGTAATGAATGTGATGAGAACATGGGAATGGCATGAGCAACAGTGTGCTTGGCAAGCTTTAGTCTACAGACCCAAGATCAAACATGAATTATGGATTGTTTAATATCTTCATCAATTACTCAGGCAGTGGGATTGAGTGGACCCTCAGCAAGTTTCCAGACAACACCAAGCTGTGTGGTGCGGTTGACATGCCTGAGGGATGGGATACCATTCAGAGGGACCTGGACGAGCTTGAGAAGTGGGCCCATGTGAACCTCATGAAGTTCAATAAGACCAAATGCAAGGTCCTGCACCTGAGTCAGGGCAACCCCTGGTATCACTGCAGGCTGGGGCATGAAGGGATTGACTGCAGCCCTGCAGAGGAGGACTTGAGGGTACTGGTGGATGAAAAGCTGGACGTGAGCCATCAATGTGTACTTGCAGCCCAGAAGGTCAATTGTATCTCGGCCCACATCAAAAGAAGCGTGGCCAACAGAAGGTGATTCTGTCCCTCTACTCCAGGTGAGATCTCATGAGAGCAGAGTACTGTGTCCAGCTCTGGAGCCCTCAGCACAGGAAAGACATGGACCTGTTGGAGCAGGTCCAGAGAAGGGCCACAAAGATGATCAGAGGGCTGGAGCACCTCTCCTGTGAAGAAAGGCTGAGAGAGCTGGGGCTGTTCAGATTGGAGAAGGCTCTGGGGAGACCTTATTGTAGCCTTCCAGTACTCAAAAGGGGCCTATAAGAAAGATGATACAAACATTTTAGCAAGGCCTGTAGCAATAGGATAAGGGGTAATGATTTTAAACTAAAAAAGGGTAGATTTAGACTAGACATAAGGAAAAAAGAGGCATTTCAAGGCCAGGATGGATGGGGCTTTGCGAAATCTGATCCAGGGGGTTTGGACTAGATGACCTTTAAAGGTCCCTTCCAACCCAAACTATTCTATGATTCTGTAAGAAAATGCTGCAACACCATTCTGAATATTTAGTATTTTTTGTGGGTTTTGTCTGTTAGATGTAAATCACTACATGTCAAAAATTTTACTGAAAAATCCTACTGAATAAGATGTGGAGTTAGAAATAGATCTGGACCTTCAAAACTGACTTTTTCCACCTTGAATTTGATTACTAGAAACTTCTACGGAGTTAGTATTATATTTCAGTGACACCGGTAATGAAAAACCTGAACTTAGATCATTCAGGCTTCAGAAAACGGGGGAACACATTTTTCTGAAACACAAAGTTGCTTTTCAGATCTTTGAAGCTGCAACACAGCACTAAGGCAATAAATTCTCTGTGATTCTCAAGACTAGCAGCAACGGCAAAAACATTGCTAGTGAATCAGGAAGAGGGGTGATAAATTCTGAAGGTCTGTGGTGCTTGTATTACCACCCTCCTTGGTGTTTCTACTAGATGTCAGTGAGCTGGAGGAATCCCTGGGAATGTGCTAAATTACCTAGGTGCTGGAATCCTTTTCCACTTGAAGTAGTGACAGCAGAGAAAGGAAAGGCTGAATACATCTAAGGAAATAATTTTTAGTCCAAGCAGCCAGTGAGGTGTGAGAAAGACTGGAGTAAAATAAAAATGTTTTCTGATGGATAAGGAATGGATTGGTTACGTGCAGATGTAAATCAACTGCATAGAAGTTGAGTATATGGTGAGAATCAGTTAGGCGCAAAGTAGCGCTCCCTAAATGACCTTTAGATCCTCATAGCTAAAGGTTCATTAGTTTAAAATTACTGTCTTGGATGAAAATGGCAAACCTAGCATGCATCTCTGAAAATATAAAAGAGTATTTAAAAGTAGCTTTCCGAGCACTGGGATAAAGAGGTGTTTGTAAAGAGGAAACCAGCTTGATAAATGAGAAATGAAGCTGCCTCATCCAAGCATGTATAATAGCTATTCAATACGGCTGAAAGGCTTTTCCTGCAGCTAATGGAAAATGCCGTTTCTAGGGTGTCACTTATTTTGACGGAGATCTCAATGTCTTCAGTTAAGTCTCACACTTAAATGGGATGTGCAAATATTCTTTCACGGTGTCTTTTGTTTTCTTGGGTGTTAAATGCAAAATTACTGGCTCTTGGTGCTAAGACCACATTACTCATAGTTGCTTGAAAGGTTGCCTATGCTTAACCTAGTTTCTGTCTTGACTTTAAACAATCCCATCATGTGATGTAATGTCTTTTCCTCCCATCCACATCCTTGGCAAAAGTAATCTTCATTGTGAAACCCTAGATTATTTTTTTTTTTTAAATTTCAAATGAAACCTATTTCCTTTTCTGTTCTTCCCATCATGCATTATATGTAACATTTCCCTACGTTACACTTGATCATAAGTGGAATTGTAGGGGCCACAGAGTAGTGGCTGACTAAGGCTCAAGTTCACGCATGATTTCAACCCTGGTGGAAAGGGTCCACAGAAATCGGTAAAAAGTCAGGCATTTCAGTAGAGTTAGGAGCCTTAATAATTTTAATCTGGCTCTAAGTGTTCATGAGTTATGAAGGACAATAAAGGCCAAATATTTATAATAAAGTGTCAAAATGTGAATATTTTGGGGTGCTTTGAATCAGTGTAAGCTCTTTGAAGCCATTGGTGTAATGCTAACTTTCATGGGATGTATCTGGCTCATCACCTGATAACGAGAGGGTCATGGCAACAAACTTGAGATTGCTTTCAATCCTTCTATTCAAACTCTGTGCTCTGTTTATTTTGTTTCATTTTTGACTCAATTATCTATTGTTTGTACAGTTCAGATATACCATTATGAATACAACATTAATATGAAACACTTGCTAGTTCATGTGTGCTGAGCGCACAATGTTAAATTATTGCGTGCATTGTAAAGTGACAAGTTTAGTATTACTGAGAGGCTCTGCTTCACTTTTTTTTTTTTCTTACTTTGGTCAAAAACCAAAGCTATCTCAATCAAAACATGTTTCTTAAATTTAAAAATACAGTGTACAAGATTCTTCCGCCTTTCTCTGAAGCCTGGGATGGTTTTCTTGGAAATCTTAGACCAATTATTTCTAAGCGGCTTAAGAAAAGGAGCCACATGCAGCAGCATTTAGCTGTTAGTCTTTTCCATTCAGAAGTTTTATGCAAGGGCTCAAGTAAGAGCACGAGTGTAGAGAACCAGCACAGGTTACATGTATTCCAGAGTGCAATGATTAAGTTTTAGTTAGACATGTAACTGCTAAGATGTCTTTTTTTTTTTGCCTGCTGCTAAGTAGAGGGTCTCTGCATAGGGGCAGCTGAAGAGGAACCAGAGGAGCTGAAAAAAAATTTGAAGCATCACTTGTATCAGAATATCTTATGAGGACGCTTCTTGAAAAGCAAACTTAATGTCAGTCACTGCTGCAGTGTGATGTAAGAAATGGCAGAGTGTTACTTCATGGCCCCGGTTTTGTTGATACATTTATTACCCGTTTCTAAACAAGCCCTAGCTACTTTTCCAGATTTTCCTCTGCCTCTCATTTTCTTTGCCTGCCTTTCTAGAGCAGGATACAGATTGGTTTTCTGTTTTACACACTGCAGGGCACAGTGCTGCCACTGTCACTCATTGGTAAGCGTATCATCCATAATTCTCTTGTTGACTGTTTTCTTCGTTTGGGGTCTGAATAGAAGGTAAGCGTAATTTAGGAGCTGAACGTAAACTTCCCGTGTGATGTAGCAAGGATCCAGTACCCTCAGCTGGAAGGATTATAAGGTCACCAAAGAATACTGTTTTCCCTGCTTCATCCTTCTGATGTGACAGGCATCTTGTATTAAAACAAAGTATGTTTCGCTGTTTGCATGAGTTGCCTGCTTGCATGAGTTTTTAAATATGTACTTAATCTGCACATTAAATATTAAAGTTCCTCATAGCAGCTGGGTTACTGGGTTTTAAAATGCACGTCTCAACAGCACAAACTAGTTCTTTCAGTGACTGCATTTTTATTGTCTTGTTATGCAAAGAAGGAGATAGAAAGCTTTGTTACAGCCCCTGACTGTCTAAGAAATCTGTGACTTGATAGGTTTGATATCCCAGGTTTTGTTCAGAGAGTGCTCTTGCAATTCAAATAATTACACTGCCCAAGAAAACCAAAGAGAAAAACCATTTTCAGAAACAACAATCTGAGTTGGCCAGAGGGTAACTACTTTTACTATACACAGAGGAAACATGAAACTTGCTTGTATTTCAGGAAAAGAAAGGGATCAGAGTATTCTCTCATATAGATGTAAGTAAGACTAAGAAGATAAACTTGGCGTCAGTTTTCTTAGAAGTCAGCATAGGATTTTTTTTCTCCATAAATGTAATGGATGGGGGTCTACACAGTTGCAAAAAAAGTTTTAGTGTTTGTCAGTATGTTCTAAAGGCAAGCAGAGAAAATCTCTTAGAATTGAGACTAGTAAAATATGCTTTCAGGGTTAAACCTGTTCATCCTGTGTTATACTCAGGTGAATGCTATCCAGCTGACTGCAAAGGCATTTGAGAAGTAGCGTTACAGCATTGGCAATGGAGTAAGACCTCTGTCTTCTACAGTCTAGAGCCAAAGTCACCTGGGTTTAGTTTGTCCAGAGACTTAACCCACTCTGCCTCTGGAAACAGGCTTCTCAAAAGTTTTAATTGTCATGATGAAAGGTTGGTTTTTTCATGCAAAGTAACAGCTGAAAAAGTGCCAAACTTCTCCACAGCAGATCTAACAGATGTCTGTTCTTAAGTGGACTAGTCGTGAAAGGTGACCTTAGGAAATCAGGAGCAATTATCCTTCGTTATCAGCATGATCACCATTGTGTCAGTGATCATTCTCAGAAACATCCAGCAGGGCTGGACACTGACCACTATACAAAGTGATGGTGCAGCTCTGGCTTCAAAGAGGTTACAGTTCTGGTTAGTGACATCGATGCACGGGTTTGGGAAGAGAGAAAGTTGTGTGACTATATAAGTGTGTTTTCTTCCATTAGAATTGCATGCATAAAGTAGCTTTCCATCTTCCTGGCTGCTTTGAGTAGAAATATGACATGCTTACAACTGAAAATGCATCGAGAAGAGAACCAATAGCAGTACTTAAAGAAATGAGGTTGGGGATGACATAATAGATACAATGATGAAGGGAAATTATTTTAGCAGCTGGTATTTCCAGCAGCATTGACAAGGGAGTGCAAAGTTACAATGACAATGTGGTTTAATATCTTGGCAACAGCTCTGGTAGCCTAGCCTAAAAGGACGTGCAGAAAAGAGTCACTCAAAGTGGAAAAGAAAAGGAGGAGGGGGGGAATTTCTCCAGTTTGACTAGAAGGATCCTTTCAATTTCAGCTATCCCTGGACATCCATGTAGAGATGTCAGAAAAGACAGATGAAGAAGTGGGAATAGATGGAGAGAGAGAAATAGGTCAGTAGAAGTGAGGTACATTTGCAACTCATTGGCAGGCAGGGCACAATGGCAGCAGAGGGACTTGGACAACAAACTTAGAGGGAGGTATCTTGCAGAGGGGGAGAGGCAGGAGGCTGATGGCATACCCAGAGAAGGCACTCTGGACAACCTGGATTTGAGTGATCTGAACCACAAAAGGAGCCAAACTTTCCAATGTTGCAGATTCTCTCCTTGATTTTTTTTCTTTTTCTTTTCTTTTTCTTTTTTTTTTTTTAAAGTGAAATTACAAGCATTGAGCCTGGCAGCTGAAAAGCCTGCTGAATGAGTTTCTCTGTAGATAGAAGGGAAAATCTGTAGTTAGAGAAAAACATTATATATGACAGCTTTGACAGCTCATGAAATCACAGGGAACATGCATGGAATTTAGCACTTGGGTTATCCTGTCTGCCCACCTTCATTTTGCTACCACTAACTGCTCACTCTTAGCTGACCAGCACTTGGAATCACAAAAAAAATATGACCATATAAACACTTTCTGCTAGGTGAATTTTGTATAGAAAAGCCCAGAAATATCACAATTACATGAAACCGCTTGTGCTGCCTGAAGCTCAAGAGAGTGGCTATCATCTTGCAGGCTGTGATTCAGAGTCGGATTAGATCTGCTGTAGATAAGCAGCCGGTGAACTGACCACAATTCTGTAGTACGCGGGTGTCACAATGGCGTGCTGCCACGCGCTTGGCGCTGCTGGACGGCGATAATAGATCTGCCCGGAATACAGTCGTGTTGTGGTTAGATAGATTTCCTCAGAAGGAAACCAAACAGAGGGTGAGAGTAACAGAAAACTGCCTTTAAAATAACCTCTGACAGTCTCCAGGTTTCTGTGACATCTTAATGTTCACATTGCACAATAAAGGGAGCAGATTATAGCTATTAATTTGGGCAGAACTATTGTTAAGGTTTTTAGCTCCCGCTCTGTGATGGAGCGGATGCTTAAGCTGCAGGTATCTGATCTGTATATTGTTGTTTGTTCCTGCTTCTCTGGCACGGGGAAGTGCTGGGAACACGTGCTCCTAGGGAGAGCTGGGCCCAGGGGACCGGAGCTACAGAGGAACAGGAACTCTCAACTATGGCAAGAGCCCAACTGGAATCCCTCGCTGGAGAGGGTCCAGCACATGTGCAAGGTACTGCTGCCCTGTGGTGTTTCTGACTGCTGTATGCTGAGGACTCTCCTGCAGAATTTTGCCTGCATCAGGCATCTTTAATATTTCTGCAAGCGTCTTAGGTGGCAGAGGGGAATGCTTCTTGCTTCAGGCTCTTCTCCTGAGATGAGGCAATGAAAGAATGACATGCCCAAGATACTACCATCCTCCTTTTAAATGTAAATCAAGGTGATTAATGAATTTGCATAAAGATGTCCATCTAGTAAATCAGGCATCAAGGTGTTGTTCAAGTGAAGCATTTTTTAACAATCTGGCTTTGAGATTAAATTAATAGTTGTAGCTAGACTTGCATGCAGAAAAAAAATGGCAACGCTCTCCAGGTCAGTGGTATTGGTCTCCTTTTATGAATCAAGAAGCAGCCTTGAATTATTATGAAGATGATGGACTTGATTAACAATTAATCAATGCATTCCTTCAATTAGAGGCATCTGTAAGACTCTGAGAGGTAGCATTGGCAATTTGCTGCCATTTGCTATTACTTCTACTTCGCATACCTAATAGTAATCTGACCAGTTCTCCTTAGGCTCCCCATTGGATCTGTACACAGGAGTCATAAGCTGTGTGCTCTTGGACAGATAGGTTATGATGGAGATGTACCAAATCAGGTGTAGTGACAAGAACACCCATTACTGGATTTTTTCCATTGATTCATGCATAGACTTTTGCATGGAAAATCCCAGCAGAAGAAAGCCTTTGGTGCAGAAAAATGATTTGCACAGAATAACTCTCAGATTTTACTCGAATTTGGAAATTGAACTTCCTAGGAAACACTAGGGCCAGCAACTGGTTGGAAATATGTCAGTGATGCTTCTCAGTCAAGAGTGCAGTAGCTTTGAATCTGCTTAAGGAGCACAGGCAAGCCAAATGAGATATCGATAATTTCAAGTAGATACTGGATTCAGAGTTTCTTTACTAGGCTCTCTCATTGGGAGGAATATGCACTGAACTCAGAAGCTATTGACGTGAGGAGCCTCTAGCATTTTCATAATAGCTGTAGACAACATAAGAAAGCCTTGTTTAATGTTTTTGAAATATTAGTCTCTCTCCTTGGAAACATATCTGATAATATCTAAAATATATTCTTAACAAAATAATATGAATAATTTTAACTGGAAGAAAAATCCAGTACAGTAAATCCTGGCATGTGAGACTTAGTGAATGATCTCACAGAGGAGAAAACCCACTTGTTTTCAGCTCTGCACTGCATGAGTTTTCAAAAAACCTTTACATTCAAGTCAGCCAAATTCAACTGCATACATCTGTCCATATTTAGTCCTGGCCATCTCTTCTCTTATTTCATTATCTCCTGGGCTCCCTAAACCACTGTCTCTACAGCAAAAGCTAGTGATAAGGGCAGTTAGAGATGTCTGGTTAGTTATGAAGAACAAGAGGCTTTTAGATGACCTGCCAAACACAATGCCTGGTTAATTCTCTTTTTTCTTTTTTCTTTTTTTCCCCCCAAGGCTACCTGGGAGCTTACATATCTCTCTTACTTCATAAGTCATCCAATGAAAACAAGGCTTTCCTCACCAGAATAGAAAAATCCGTACCTAATAATCCAGATACTCTAGATATAGAAAGAGTCCTGTGAGTCCCTGTGCCGTTATGTGTAGGTATGCTAAGAGGATGAATATACTATAAAAAGTCCACTTTTGTGGAACCCTGCATAATATTCTGCTTTAAGTCAAAATTCAGAGAAATCTGACAGGCTATAAAGTACAATTAAAACTGAGCACATTGGTAATAAGAAGCCACAAAGCACACATAATCATGAGATAAATGACCTCAATGGACAGATGATGATGAGCCAAGGAGAAGCCAAGGTCAATTATCAAACTTCTAATTTTAATGCTATAATTAATAATGAATATTTCAAGAAATAATGCTTAAAGAATAATTGTATTCTGGTATTAAAACCTGTTAAATGTTAAACTTATGCAATTTATGCAAATTAATCTGATAAGACGAGACAATTAAGGTTTATAATTAACAGATAAATACAAATGATCCAGTGATGAAGGTCTTGGTTTCTCCTCTGTCTTATGAGACAATGTAATTGATTTTTATAAATGCTAATTTATATGCACTGCTAACCATTAATACATTGAAGAGATCATTTATTAAATTAGAGATGAATAGTGGTGTATGCAAAGATAGTACCTGAGTTTTCAACATCTTAAAGATGAAAAGGAAGCAGGAAGAAACCAAAGCTTTGAATGTGATTTTGCTTTTTTTTTTTTTTTCCCCCCAACAACTTTTCACATGCCAAGTACGAGGTATAGGAAAAAAGTTTAGTGAAGACAAACAGTCTTTGTTCACTAAGTCTTTACGTGACAGCAAGAGGGATTTCTGGCACAGCCCTTGCCTTTTAACATTTGTTCTCATGGACTAGAAGTAATGTGCATTCTTATTTTGCTTTGCCGTGCTGTGCTTTTTCTTTGTGTTCTTGTACGAGAAGATGGCACGTTCACCCTGGAATGAAGCTGCTTGTAGCAGGGCAGGGGGAGTTTTTCAGGAAGAGTGCGCTTGCTTGGCATTCTCTTGCAAACAGCCACCTCCTTACTTTCTGAGACGTTATGTTGATTGTGTGCTTTTTAAAGAGTTACCAACTTCTTTTAAAAATATACGATGGCATTTTGCCAGCTTCTGTACTTACAAGTAAGTATAGTATGTCTCTCTCCTTTCTTATGTTTAAAGGTCAGTATTAGCGGGAGTTTTGAACCAGCTATAAAAAGGGATGGATTCCACATTATTTTTTTATATCCACCCTCAGAACTGTAACACTATCTGGCTTTGTAAATTCAGCTGTAAACATTAGTTATGATTAATTATGTGTAGCTTTCTTTCATAGCTTTTCCCGTCCTCCTCCTCTCTTTTCCAAGGGTGAGGTTGTTGGCTGAACTGCAGCAAAGCAGGTGCTTGCGAGGCAGCTCCAGGAAAGTGGCTCCCAGTGGCCCAAAGAAAGCCCTAAAGGATCAAGGAAGGGGGAATGAAGCAACCACACTGTAGCAGATTTCATTACCTCTAAGATTAAATTTCAAACAAAAACATGAGATATCTTTGCAACATTTAAGTATAATTACAGTTTATTTTCCAAGGATACTTAGTAATTTCCCACCCCTCCATTTTTTTCCTGACTTCAGTCCTTGGCATTGTGGTCTGTGCTGAGTTGCACACTGTGGAACTGACTCAGGAGGTCAGCGCTACAGGAGCTTCAAAAAATACAGATTTTTGCAGGCATAGGCAAAATTTGCGCCTACTGATGTAATCAGTGGAAAATCCGTGGTCTTCCATCAAAGAGTGATGTGGTCTGCTGACTTCAGTGGGGTTTCTTGATCTAAATCCATGCAGAATTTGACTTAAAAAGACGTGCATTCATTTTTTGCCCCCAGCAGGTGTGATACAGCCCAGGGTGTTCTTCTGAACGCTTTTCCTGTGCTGTCACAGCCAAGTAAGGAATAGCACACTTATCTTCTTGTCTTCTCACACAGATCATCTTCTAACACAGATTAGCTGGAGATATTCACCATAAATCAGAATTATGGCCCTCTGCTTCTAGGTGTCAGTATGATCTGCTTCTCCAGTTCCTGATTTCTTCAAGTGAAAAGCACTGCTGACAATTTGTGATAATTCTGCAATGTCCAGCATGCTACTGATGTAGACATTATAAAACAAGTGTGCTCACTTTCACCCTGGAATGGGTTCATTAAGAAATGTCTGTTCCCTAATTATGTGTTGGACAATGAGCCCAAGTGGTGAGGCAGAGCTTGTTCAGTTAGATGCAGATTTGCCCTCCCCTGGGAGTTTAACAATTTAGTCAGGACCCCTCTGCAAAGTGCAGCGATGGCAAAAAGCAGGGTCTCATGTCTGTTTGTTTGCTTGCTCGTCAAGTACATCAATGTTCACAATAACAGAATGGCAAACTACTTTTAATACTTTTTTTCAGAGGCCTTTTGCTTTGCCTTTCAATTCTAAGTAGCCAAACGTGCAGACAGAAAGCATGAGGCTCTTGCTGCTTCCTAACCCCTTGATTTGGCTGGAGCTAGCTGGAGCAAGAGTGTAAAATGGTGGGGTTCTCTGCACTCGGGGCGGTGCTGGGCACTGGGGCAGGCCGGCAGGTGATGGGCTGCAGCCTTTCAGGCTCTGTCAGGGTTTCAGCGTGGCTTTTGTTGCTATTGCAGTGATTCAGCATTTTGCAACGAAACTCCCTTTCACTGGGAAGTTGGAGATTGATTCTAGTGACAAGTCTCTGTAAAGGTCTAGTAAGTCTCTCGGCAATTTTGAGTGTAAAGCCTTTTTTATTTCAAGTCTTTAATGAGCCTTAATGTAATTAATAGATTTGTAGTGAAAAAACTTATTACCTTTGATTCTGGAGATGAAAGTCCAGACATTCCTGAAACGTTTAACTACGTAACAGATGCTGCCCTTGTACTAAGATGCAAAAATATCACTTTGATAAAAAAAAAAAAACCAAAACAAAACAAAGGCAATTTCAGGACACTTTTTAAGTGACCTACTATGTTTTCTATTGCTTCCTGCCTGCCCCCACCCTTAAAAGGTACTAGAGTTTTATATCTATCCATATTCCACTATAATCACTTTTAAAAACAGCATCTAAATCACATAGCCTATTCTGGAGGCTGGGCATTCCCTGCAAACCATCAATCAAAGACCAAGCTGTGGTCCCTACCCTGTCCTAATGTGGCAGATCGCAGCCAGCCTGAGGATGTCTTTTCCATTTCTACTCTTACGGTAATCACATTGTAAGGACTGCTTTTAAATTATTCTTCCTGGAAAAAAATGCTACAACATTAAGTTCCCGACAAATGTACAGCCTGTTGAGTTCACAGAGCGGGTTCTTGGCTGCTTCAGAAGCCTGGAAATGTTTGTCCTTTGCTGCTCAGAAATCTGCTGGGAGAAATGATACTGCAGGATGCAGTTCAGTGTGAGCATGGATGTGGAGGTCTGCTAGAAAGGAATAACATCTCTGGAGACATTTTTGCCTATACTCAAATTTCTTTATGAAGTGTGAGAGGTTCTAAACTGTGTGTTTATTTTTCCTGTGTCAACTTTTTGCATTAATATTGCCTAATAGATTACTTGGTAGAATCAGTATATAAGGAAGACTACACCCAAAACTCTCGATCTTTTGTGTGTGCCAGAAAGAGTTTAGGGCTGCCAACTGCACAAAGTATTTATTTAAGGAGAGAATTATAAAACACTTTTATGGAAATAAGACCAAAACCAAATCTTTTTGATGAGCTACAAACAGGAGGGCAAGGTCCTGATGCTGGAAAGGGCTGTTCAACTTTGTGGCAGTGGCACAACTTAGTGAGACATAGTGGGGCTGTCAGTTGGTACTTGTGAGGGAATTCAGGGGTATGAAGCTGGCTCACCCCAGCTGAGCATCTGCCTGTCTCTGGACTACAACCTACAAGCCGGGGAGAGGCAATGAGTAGGTCTGAGCATGGGCAAACACAGTGAATACCAATGGGTATTACCTAGGAGTGAGGAAGATTATGCTAGATGCTTAAAACAAGGAGAAATTTCTAATATGTAATACCTGCAGTATATTTAGACAGAAAATACATAGGGATTTTTTCACCAGTTAAGTGCTAACCGTTTCTTATTTCTCTGAACCACTGTACAACAACTTATGATGAGAATATGAGAACATTCTAATACTTTGAAAGCTATGTTCTGAACCTGTTGATTTCTTTTATATATGTTGCACCTTATCAGTCCTTTACATGCTTTGTCATAGTTCTTAGTTACACTACAAGAATTAAAATTAGAGGTGTTTAAATTTGAAAAGCATTGACACTTTGGAATTTATTTTTATATTACGTGAAACCAATATTTCAGAAATTTCCTATGAAATTGGAAATCTATTCAAATCTTGTGAGAAAACTTTTGTTTGAAATTTCATGAACGTACTGGCAATTGTTCATGTCATTTCAGTTTTATAGTTTATATAATCCATTTTGAGAAAACATCAGCCTTCTTCATTTTAGCCACCAGGAGACACCTGCTGTACAGAAGTGATAAGGTGCTTTAGTTAATATAGAACAAAAGCTGCCCAGAATGATTTGAAGTATAAAGTACAGCTGACAGCATTGCAGTTGTTATAATGGGCCATATTTCAGCCACAGTGTAAGCTGGAGGGAACTTGTGGAGGTCATTTAAGTCCGACTCGCTGCCTAAAGCAGGGCTAACACCATGGGTAGCTCAGGTTGCTCTGCCTGTGCTGGTCAAACACAAATGTCTCCGTAGAGGGAGATCCCACAGCCTCTCCAGGCAGCCTTTTCCAATGTGTTACTACTCCTATTGACTTTTTTTCCACCCTTGTACCCACTGGCACTTCTCTTGTTGCAGCTTGTGGCCCTTGCCTCAAGTCTGTTGCTGTGCCTCTTTGTGGAGCACCTGGCTTTGGCTTCTTGAGCTGCCGTAGGTGATGGATGCAGCTCGAGTGCTGCTTTAACATGCCAGGAAGAAATGTCAACTAGTAATCCTTAAGTGCAATGAACAGGAGGGCTTCCTTAGGGTAACATTCTGAATGAGATTTTCAATTTCCAAAATGACTTTTACTTTTAAATTCTGTTTTTAAAAACATTTATGAAATTAAGCCTCGACATTTCTGAAATTGTCCATGGATTAACAATAAGAATTTAGACATTTTTAGAAACTTCTCATTCACATGCCTGAAAAAACCCAGTATTTTTTCAGATTAGTGCACATTGTTTTTCTGCTAAGGGTAGTAAATGAGCGTAAGGCATATTATTGTGCCTTTTTTTATTCTTCTTCACCTCCTTACCAAGGGCATCTGCAGCTACGCCACAGAGCTTAGACCAGTGCTAGCCCTGGGACCAAAGCAGGATGGCTATGCCCCAACAGAGCAGTGCTTGTCCAAAGTATTCCTCTTTTGAGGCAGGGCTGATGATTCCAGTTATCAGTCAGGGCTAATTAGCTGGATCCAACCCCACGTTAATGTGGCTGTAGTGTCTCTGCATGCCAGCATGCTTGGGGGTGCAGATGGCCTGTTCATAGGGAGCAGAGCTGTTTGTGAAATGAGGGCACCTGAAGCTCTGTTGGAAGCTTTGTGTGTCCTGTGCCAGGGATTCAGCTTTTTGGGGAAAGAGACTGCTGCTCCTGCAGAGCACAGCAGGGCTGAGGCTGACTGGCAATGCTGTAGGGAGGGGTGCTTTCGCTCCCAAATTCCTGTTGCAGAGCCAGGAATCGCCTTTTTTTCCCCAGATAGTGGCTGGGCCTCATTCTTCTTCTCATCTCTCCACCGGCTGGAGACACAGGCTGCTCCTCTGCTTCTCACACCAGAGACTTGTGTGAGGGAACGTGCTGGGGTGAAAGTGTTGGGCTTCTGCGCGAGGGGCATCAGGGCTGTCTGCGAACGGCTGGCTCCAAAGGAAGGAGGTTGAGGGGTCTGAGCCCAGACCAGAAGCTGTGGCAGAAAGGTAGAGAGGAAGAAAATGTAAAATCTTTACTCCAGAGACTGCTCTTGCTCAGACAGATATTGATGCAAGTTTTACTGGTGTTTTCAGTGAACTTCAGAAAAGCCTTTTGGCTTTCGTAATAAACAGCTGGCCGGTCATTGTAAACTAACAATTGAAAAAGTAATATTGAGAGATGTTCTCTGTGTGACACAGAAAAGTGAAAATAAGTCTACTTTCAAAGCAATAACAGTTATTACCACACTGAACGCTTCACTCTGGTTAGGGGAGGGTCTTCAGAGCACATTTACATTCCTGTTTCTGTCCAAGCATTGTGGTTTTGCCTGCAAAGAGATTTTGTTCTTTTTGGCATGAACACACCAGTTTATTCAGCTTCAAGCAATTTTGTTGAGCTGCAGCACAGGTTTGACTGACTCTTCGCTGCTGCAGCATGGCTGTAAATCACTGTGAGATGCTACCAAAGGCACGTCAGCCACGCAGAGAGCAAGTTCTGCGCGGAGGCGGGGAGAGGGGTTCCCTTTGATCAGCCTGGCCCTGAAATCTGAACACTGCTTCAGCTGGGAGGCCACAGTCATGCAAAGGTGGAAGTTCAATTCCCTCCTTCCAGGGGATTGCTCCTGTAGCTGGTTCACAGATGTTCAGTGTTCACTTGTTAAAAATTTTACCTGCTGCAGCACAGCATAATTTGGGATTACACCAGAGATCCTAAGTGTTCTGTTAATTCATGTAAGAGTGAACTCAGTGCTATTATGTTACCTCAGAATGAAAACATGAGTGGAAACATAAACTCTTGAGATCAGCCTGAGTCAGATGGACAGTAAAAAGAGTATTTGATTTGTTCCAAGGGTTTTTATGAATTGGACTACGTCTGGCACTGATGATATGATGCAAGGCTTTATTAGTTTTGCCAGTGAATTAAATAGCCAGTTTTAAAGAAATGAATGTCTAAAGAGGAAAAACTACGTGACAAGTGATTGATACCTAAGTGAACATACTAGTAACTTAGTAAGGCTTTGACGTGTTATGTTCTTGCATTTAGCTGGTGTTCTGGTTTTGTTTGGTGAGGGGGGCCTAAGGTGAAAGCTTCTGTAGGAAACTTCTAGCAGTCGCTCCCCTTTGTTCAGTGGACTCGGCCGGGCCTAGGGCGGACCCGCTGCTGGCAAAGGCTGAGCAAATTGGTAGCAGAATGTCCCGTGATAATGCCTCTGCGATAATATATTTAAGAAGGGGAAAACAGGAAAAAAAGAAAAAAAAGGAGAAGATGTGAAGCAGCTGAGTGGGGGCAGAGAGGGGGAGGCGCGAGCCTTGTGGGCCTTGCAGGCCTCACCCTCTGGCCTCCCGCTGGGCAGCTGACTGGGTCCAACTCAGCCCGGCCTGGCTGCAAGAAGTGGAGAGGAGATGAGAAGTGAATAAAATGTAAAAAGGATCCTGAGAGGCGTCTTTCAGCCTGTTGTGAGGAACGGCTGCAGACACCAAGGTCAGTTCAGAAGGAGGGGGAGGAGTAATGCGGCTCCTGGCCAAGATTCCCCTGCAGCCTGTGGTGATGACCATGGTAGAGCAGGTTGTCCCCCTGCAGCCCATGGAGGTCCACAGAAGAGCAGAGATCCACCTGCAGCGCATGGAGGACCCCACACTGGTGGAGGTGGAGGCCTGAAGGTGGCTGTGGCCCATGGAGGGCCCGCTGGGGCAGCTGTTCTGGAGGGACTGCACTCCATGGAAGAGATGACCCACGCCGGAGCAGTTTCAGGAAGGACTGTGGCCCATGGGAAGGACCCCACGATGGAGCAGGGGAGGAATGCGAGGAGTTCTTCCCCCGATGACGAAGTAGCGGTGTAAAACAATGCGTGATGAACTGACCACAACCTCCATTCCCTCTTCCCCTCTGTGCCACTCGGCGGGGGGGAAGGTAGTAGAGATAATGTTAAGCTCGGGAAGAGGGAGGGGTGGGGGGAGGTTATCTTGTTCCCTGTCTCATTATCCTGCTAGTTTTAGTAATAAATGAATAGTTTTCCCCAAGTTGAGTCTGTTTTGCCTGTAATGGTAACTTTAAGGATTTCTCCCTGTCCTTATCTCAAACCTCGAGCCGTTTTTCTTCTATTATCTCCCCCTGTTCTCTCGGAGGGTGGGGGGAGTGAGAGAGAGACTGCGTAGTCTGGTCCCGATCAGGGCTGGACTATGACAGCTGGTGAGGGAAATAAGGCCAAATTCTCACACAATCTTCAACTCAGTTACAACAGTTGTGTGGGGTTTTTTTGGGGTTTTTGGTTTTTTTTTTACTTAAGATTCCAGGTGATGCTTTCATGTACTGGTTGTTTACTGTTTGCTTTCAGCCATTCAACACTCAGGTGTATTGACTGTATTTTAGCAGGCAAGAAACATCACAGTGATGAGGCAGAACTCTTGACAAATGTTTGAAACAGCATCCTTCTAAGTTTCAAAATATAACACATTGAAAACACTACTTTTCCTTTTCTCTTCTACAATTAGATGACCAGCAGAGCTGCAGAGATGTACAGCAGGAATGCTGTCACTCCAGTCACCTCCCATTGTCACCCTCCCTGTTGTCATTCAAACAACGCCTTTGCAGTGGACCAGGAAAGACAATAAGGACAGAAGATGTGGAAGTGCAAATTTTTATTTGTGTGAGGAAATGAATTTGACATTCAAAGACAGTTTTTGGACAAAACTCTGACTTGTTTATGCATAGAGGCAGATGCCTTCCCCTTTGTTCCGGCCCCACCTTCCCCCTGTGGTGTGCAGGTCTGAATCCACAGCACTGTGCCGTGTGCTTTTACAGGCAGTGTCTAAACGCCAGCACTTAATACCTTAAAATGATTGACCTACGCGTATTCTGTTCCAAATTTCCACAAGATGTGCATTCCTTAGTGATATGTTTTTTCCCTTGATACACAACCTATTGACTTTCTTCCAGGTAGGTTTTAATTAGGTTGTTTGATAGCCAGGACTATTTAGCTTCAAGTACTTGAGCAGATGATTGGATTCTTTAACCTTTAAAGAATCCTATTTGTTCTCTTCAACAACAGATTTAAATCTTTAGTCTTCTTTATATAACCAAGAGATGTTTTTCTAAAAGGCAGTCTGTGGAAAGCATTATTAATACTCAGCAGATGTGGAGCATGTGGTGAGGGCTTGGTTCTCTTAGATATTTGTAGATACTTACATGGTTTATAAATTAAAGAATCAGTATTGGCCTTTAAGTTTCCAGCCTGTCATTTTAGAATGTCTGAAATAAAGAAAACAAGACAAGGAAACGTCTTAGTGGGAGAAGTTAGAGACCTATCTTATTTCTGGCTCAGCAGTTGTGAAGATTTCTTTTCAACAAAGAAATGGACTCCCCTGCATTTCTTCTTGGGCTTTTCACAAGGAGAGAAATTGTGCTTGAGTGCTGTTAGGCCAATGGCTTGATGTTGATATCTGTGGCAGCATGTATTTTGCATTTTCTGCAGAGTCTTTAAAGCATAGAATTCCTGAAGGAATCCTACATACCCCTTCTGTGCTTCTCTGCAGGAGGTCAGAACGAAAGCAGACATTTAGGAGCTGGAAGACAAGCATATGAAGCTCATCGGTTAGTCAGGTCTAGATACTTTAATATACAGGAAAGAAATTAAATTAGAGATGGGGGAAAAGATTGTCTTTTAGCAAACTGTTTCTACTCCTTTAGAGCAAAGGGAGTGGTTGTTTATTTTGCAGTTCTGCTTTTTTCCTGGAAGAGAAGTACTTTGTGCATAGGGCTCGTACTTGAGGGGAATCTTTGTCATGATAACTCATTAATTCTTATCTAAAAATCAAACTGCTATACTTGATTATGTGTGTAATGCCCTACTCTTGATATTGTAATGTATGGTTTCGTTGTCCCAAATAAAACGAAAGAGAGAGAGCAGAAGTGAGGAGGTGGTAAGAACATAGCTGTGTGAGTGCCTCCGGGAACGTGTGGAGTGGGGAGCTCAGACAGAATTGGGGTGTTGTCTTATTGCCTATAGGATATATGGATCTGTTCTGGAGCTTGCTATTCTTATTTATTTATTTCTGAAGAAACACCCTGGAAGACCAAACTCAGCCCCCTTGACAAGAGTGGGAATGGGCTGGAGCCAGGCTTGGTATAGGGACAGGTTTTGACAACCAAATATGATTTTGCAATTAATTTACATGGAACTGAGAGGTGCTTGCTGCATCCCGGTGCTGGCACGACTGTGTGTAGGTACAGACTGCAGGTCTGTTTTTGTAGTCCCTGGGAGCTGCCAGCTGCTGTCCCAAGGACTTTCATATTGGAGGACTTTTGCTGGAAAAGTTTGCAAATCGGCTGAACTGGCTGAGATGCCATTTTCTTCGGGTGCCAAGCAGTACAATAACATGGTTTACATATTGGATCATAACTAAAAAGAGAGAGACATCTCTCATTAATGAGCTTATAACTATACTGTATCTCTGTTTTAGCACAGAAAAATATTAAAAAATTATGTGAGGATATAGTACTAACAAAAGAGTCAATATGAGGAATTCCTTTTGCCAAAAAATTTCAGTTTAAAAGATGCCCATAGTATTCCAAATACTACTCACTATATTGTACAGTGTTTAATAAGAAGCAGGGGGCTTTAAAGTGTACTGAGCAGCAGAAACACTTCCTTACCTGTGTGTTATATGCAACAGTTTTGAATTCTAACTTGAGGGAAAACACCCCAAGTTATTCTGGAAAGCCAGAACTTTGGCCCGCACTGCGACTGGGAGGCACATGAAAAAGTGGTCATATTTACACAGAATATTATTTAATATCCAGTTATGTAAAGTCTATTTATCAGCTCTCAGATTATCCTCCACTATTTCTGAACTGATGTGGACAGTTCTGTTGTGCTTAACTAGACTTGTTTGGCTTCCTTCGTTGGCTCTGGATTTCTAGCCATCCTAATCTGCTGAGCCCCGTTTTTTTTTTCTGGAGCATTGTTCATGCTGAGTTGTCACTAAGGAGATTTGGGAAAGATTTCTAAAGTTTGCATTGTAAGTGCTGCTTCTAGATATAACTTATATTTGTAAGTGATGTTATCCTCATGCTGTGGCACTACCTGCTGTAGTCCTATGTATGTCTGTAGAAGGACTATGCCTTGCAGGAAGCTAGAGGTGCAAAATGAGAACAGCACCCCAAGCACGAAGTGGACACAACTCCTATGGCTTTGATCCTGGAAGAAATATGCTTGAGGTGCTTATAACTGTCACAAATTCCTGAGGCAGATCTTCAGGAAGAAAAAAAGGTAAGTTGAAAACTGAGACATGAAGGAAACAAGTTGACACCTCCTAAGAGTAGGAGTTAAGGATGCCAAAGTCCCATTTTGGGTCTCAGACTGAAAAGCCCTTTTCCTGTATTCAGTTTACAAAGCCTGGGAAGCACTGTGCTGCATGAAGCATCAAATCTGCTGAGCTAACTGTTGGAAGAGATATAGTAGACAAATCTTGCAGCATTCTTGTATGTTCTGTGGGGGTATTAATGCTGTTTGCAACAAGCTGTTCAACCAGTCACCACTGCCATTTTATCAGTTTGTTTTCTTCTGGTAAGTTGCTAGAAGAGACTCAGAACAAACAGCTGTTGTGAGGGGAGCAACACAATGGATGGGGGAAACAAATCTGTTTAGCCATTCCTGTAAATGCTAATGAGTTCAGCTAGATAATACCTTAGTTTTTAATTCAGATGTACTGTTATACGCTTGTTCCCTGAGCACTACTTGTACAAATTTTATCTGTCTTGGTAATAAAACAGCCAGTAAAACGAGTGTTCTACTTGCTAAATTGCTACAACTGCTGCTGTAACAACTGAATTGTAGCAGGTACAAACAATGCTGCATGCTGGCATGGCTGCCCAAGCTTTATAACTCGCTCAGACACAGAGGCAAGGTGCCAGAAAGCCAGTGGTTGTGCCTAGTTCTACAGACTGTACATAAAATACCAGATACCCACTTGTTATCTAAAATAGAAGTACAATAATGTAATTAAATGGATTACTGAAATTTGGCAGTGAAATCATCCAGGTTGGAAAATCTTTCTTCATCCCTCCATGTACATAATTTTAAATGGAATCTGGATTGTGCAATGCTTCTCATGTGAATCTCGGAAATGTAATCCTCTCCCTTGATCAGCCCTCACTGCTGCAAAACCTCAACATTAGAAATAAGTCAGGGTTAAGAGGACCAGAACACAATTCCCAAGTCTGTCTTAATATAGGCAAATTGTTTAGGTCAATGTTCCTGCTAGCTGTGGATATTTTGAAGCTTAATTGTGGAGCCAGAGTTGTCTACACTCTTGCTGACAGCAATAGGGTTGTAGAACGAGCAGGACTTTGAGATTCTTTAGTCTTCTCCCCTCTCCTGAAAGAAAAGATTGAGATGACTCAAATTTTTTTTTTTTTTTTTTTTTTTTTTTTTTTTGTGAAAGTTTGTTCCTGAAAGACAATGTCTTTGTCATTATCGATCCAGGCTGAAGTTGCCAAATTTCAATTCCAATTTAATTAACTTTTTTTCTGGAAGGGGAAGATGTGATGTGAGAGAAATGAGTTTTAACTTGCAGCCGTTGGGCGGTTTCAGCCTTTGGGCGGTAAGGGAAGCCTGGGGCTCCATTCCTGGCCCAGCCACTAAATCTGCTTGGGTGTGATGGGAGGAGGATACACCACGGCGGGCCTCTCCCATGAGGTGGGCACAAGGCCTGCTTTCCCACAGAAAAAGCTGGCAGATGTAATGGCTGGCAGCGTTATGGCAGTGGCTTCAGTAAGGGGCAGCCCTGGCCCTGCGGACTGCTGCTCCTCAGGGCCACTTGAATGTGTGGCCATTGAAATATATGCCTGCATGTTTGACCAGAGGTGACAAGATCCCTCTGCGTGTGGCCATGTGTGTGCAGAGGCTCGCAGTCAAAATCAGGCATCTGCAGAGGAGGAGAGCTCAGGGAAGTGAGAAGGCATGGGGCCATGGTTAGGGAAGGGGTCATGTCCACCCATGTCAGTCAAAGCATGCAGGGTGGTTGGTGGAAGGAGAAGTAGCCGCGTATCTTCTTGACAGCCCCGCTGACCTGCTCTCTTCCCTTCCTGTCCGAATGTAGCTATCCATTTCTGTTGCATTATTTCAAGTGCATCTAGTATTCTCCATTTTGAACTGAATGGAAGATTAATTTAAACCCCAAATATTATTTTTGTTATTTCAGCAAGAAAAGAGAGGGGGTTTTCTGTGTTGTTTATTTTTGTGGCTTAATACCTAGCAATTCCTCCCCTGCTCTCCCTCTCTCACACTTACTTGATGAACTTACAAAGTAATTCTCTGTATGTAAATATGAAGCATCTGCAGCTCTGTTTGCTTTCAGTTGGAGTGGTCCGCATGTCTGGCGTGCTGGTGTGTAGGTATCCCAGACTGTAGCGCTTTTCAGACTATTAGTGAATGCAACGCACAGTGAGCCTTCATAGCTGTTCCTCAGTTTCCCTACCCTTACAATGGAGATAAAGTATCACAGAGATGGAAAAGCATTTTTGACAGCTTTGGATAGAAAGCACTGATAAATGGCGGTTTCCTCTTTCTTTTTTTTTCTCTTTCTTTTTTTTTTTTTTTTTTTTTTTTTTTTTTTTTTATTTATTTTTTTTTTTGTTCTAACTAAATCAGAGGGATTTCTTTTCAAACTTACTGTTACCTGACTTTGACTTTTTCCAGCCTGAGACATTTCTCGTCCATTTTAGTCTGAGGCTGGAAGAGGCAGGTATAACATCTGTTTAAAGCACTTCCATAAACATATGAGAAATAATATTGAAAATGATTAAAATGAAGGACACACATTGTATACCCAACTGCCAGGTCAAGGCCAGAGCTACTGGAAACTTTAGAATAAATATTAATATAGCAGGCACTTTAATTAGCTGTGCCCTTCAATCACTAGTTCTTTGGCCCCTTGGTCTCCATCTTCAGCCTTCATAGAATAGGATGACCCCTGCTTGTCAAGCCAGATTTCATTCAATTTATCTAATTACTTTTGGGACCATTTTAATACATGCTCCACAGAATGCTGAGATTGCCCAGCTCTAGCTCCATTCCTGGATTCAAATCTGTAATACAGGATGCAAAATGCACATCAGAACTTCATCTTAACATACACACAGCCCACTTCAAGCTGCAGCTGTTACAAACAATTCCTTGCTTCCAGACAATGGAAAAAGCTGGGACCAACTGGATTTGATTTTTCTCATGTTAATGCTTTGTCTTTTTATTTCTGTCTCCGACCGTCCAAGGCTGTTTTTGCTCCAGAGCTAATGGAAGGAGAACTGAAAAAACTGTCTGAGCGCGTATCACTGAAGTGTAACATTTAGGGAGGTGCTGGTTATTACTGGTGCAAAATAACTTTTGCAGATCTGCTGTGGCCATGTGGCGATGATTCCCAAATGGGTAACCTGCAGTTACAGTCCCACTGGTGGTCTTTCTCAGCTGTGGATGTCTCACTGCTCTCTAGTAGCAGTGCACATTTCAACTTAAAAGAAAAGAAGGCTTTTTTTCTTACCTATTGTGCAAATTCCTTAGTAGTAGTCCACAGACCTCAAGCTCTCTGGAAATCGTGTTAAGAGTCTGACCTCTTACAAAATTAAACACTAGGACTCTATGCAACCTGCAGATTTAAAACACCATTCTTTGATTTAGTCTTGGATGAAAACTGGTTGGTATAATATGCTGAGTTGTAACAGTACATCCCGACACCCCTGATTTTAATACCGTTGTCAGGCCCACCTTTGTTTATTTTCTAATCTTCCTTCTTACACAAGGTTCGAGCTGGTTTTGGAGACAGGTCTAGTGTGACCAAAGTAGTGGATGGGAGATGAAAGGGAGAGATGAAGATAGTGGAAAGGTCAAGTTCACCACCAGGGTTAAAAAAAACAAACCTTGAGAGCAAAGGGTGATGTCTTGTGATATGCAATATATCTTTTTTTAATCCAAAAGCTCTTGTTTCTAAAAATAACTAGTATTGGAAGAACAATTTGCTTGCTATGAGGGGAAACAGGCCAGCTGCTTAACAGGACATGGCAATTCTAAACAGTCCTAATCAGGAGGGGAAGCAGAACATGCTGCTCAGCTGAAGTTCAAGGGCAATCTAGAGAGGGAGAAAATAATATCTATTGCTCCAAACAGAACATGGCTAAATTGTAAGGGATTATACCTTGAGCGTGTAAAAAAAATCCAATAGAGTTACAGGGACATGGCTATAAGTAGTTGGAGGTTCATAGCTTTTGTTCTGGATCCTTTTGTTTCATTTAGTCTTTTAAATAGTTCATGTGAAATTTGAGGCTTTCACCTGCACTGAGCGGTACCCATTGGGATGCTGGGCTTGCTTGGACCAACACAATAACCAAAGTCACTTCCTGCAGGTTTCTGCAACCTGTTACAAGCCTGTGGAATTAGTGACATTGGGTGTCTTCACATCTCTGTGTATTATGATTGCAGTCTTATTATTCACAGTAGTTAAGAGGAAACAGCGATGTCTTAATATTGCTCCCTTCCTCTCTGAAAAGTTTTGCTTTTTTGCTTCCTTCCCCCTCTTCTCCCAGTCCCCTGCCCCAGTTACACACACAGAGCATAACCTCAAATCTCTGAACTTATTTTCTTAACTGAATATAGCTTTGGGAAGTGGTTGAACAAGCATCTGCAAAACGTATGAACTGTGTTCTAAGAAACCTCTGGCAACAGAGCCAGTGCACATCTCTCTTAAACATGGTATTACTTCCAGTTTCTTTTGATACTTTCTAGTATTCTAGTGCTTTTTTTTTTAATGCATTAATAGAGTAGAAGAAACTGAGGGTAACATCAAGGGAGGAGTCTATAAACTGTCTTCAAGAGTCTTTTAAATTCCTAGTTATACAAGATGTGTTTCTGCTGTGATGCTGCTATTTATATATTGTGATGTTTAGGTTGGTTTTGTAAGTATGAATATTTTTATATGCATTTACTGAATACAGTGCATGGAGCATACTTGAATGTATGCATAGTTTTCATAAACTTCATATTTATTAAGACATGTCAACATTTGCTGAAGTAGTTCTGATACTACATTCTACATCCAGACAGTCCTGCAGATCTTTTTAAGGGCAAAAAGAGGGGGAAAAAAAGCATTATTATGTGGTCCCTATAGAGAAATTATTGGCTAGATGCACCATTTCTTCAGCTGAAATTTCTTGAGATACACAAGAACTGAGTAAAGTTGGTCAAATGTTCAGTCATAGAGTCTTAAGGTTGGAAGAGACCTCTAAGATCATCAAATCCAACCATTAACCTAACACCACCATACCTACTAAACCATATCCTGAAGTGCCACATCTACAGGTTTTTTGAACACCTCCAGGGATGGTGACTCCACAAGTTCCTTGGGCAGCCTGTTTCAGTGCCTGATCACTCTTTCAGTAAATAAGTGTTTCCTAATATCCAACCTAAACCTCCCCTGCTGCAACTTGAGGCCATTTCCTCTCCTGCTGTCGCTAGTTACTTGGGAGAAGAGACCAACACCCACCTCCCTACAACCTCCTTTCAGGTAGTGGTAGAGAGCAATGAGGTCTCCCCTCAGCCCTTCTCTTCTTCAGACTGAACAATCCCAGTCCCCTCAGCTGCTCCTCATGAGACTTGTTCTCCAGAGCCCTCACCCTTCGTTCTTTTAAACAAAAAGAGAGAAGCTCAGGTCTGCTAAAAAAAAAAAAAAAAAAAAATCCAAACAAAAAAAACCAACAGTTTTTTGGGTTTTTTTTTCCCTTCAGAAAACTGGAAATATTACTGTGTTGTCTTATGAAGTACCTGAACTTCTGTGTTGTCCTCCTCTGTCAGTGCCTCCTCTCTTGTTTGCAGTTCATGATGTACTGTGGTGTGAGTCTCCAAGTGGAAGGTGCTATCAGCTCAGTTAACAGGGAAGACCACAAAACCCAGACTTCTCAGTGACTTCAGTGCCTAAAAGGTGAAGGGAACAAAGAAATACTTGAAGGGATGACTGAGGCAGTGTTTCCACACCACCTTTTTAAAGTTTGTAGGTGTTAATTTTCAGCCTACTGCTGAGAATATTTTCTGAAAGATGGAAGCCGAATGTCCAAATGCCCAGTGGTAGACTCACTTATGCCCCTGTGAGAGCTGTGGTGAAACCTTTGGACCTTACTGAGGGCAGATTTGGTAGGGTCTGATTCAGTTTATTTAGAAGGAGCTAATTAGGCCCTTAATTATAAAAGCTTTGAGCCTTTTCAGTGCTAAGGAGACCAGTTGCCTGTGAAGAGCCTGCGATTACGTCATGAGTACATCCCACACAAAGGCAAGCTTTGCCTTTCCTTCAAAGCTGCAAGTGAAACCATCAAATTCCAAGCACAAAAAGTTTCAAAATTATCCATCCTCCTTTGCCATTTTATGGAGTGCTGCTAATAACGATGGAACGGGCACAGGGAGACTTCCCTTTGCCAACTTGAACACAAAGGTTTTGGCTGCCTTTCAGGCTGAAAATAGTAGGTGCTTACATTTTTAATCACAGAATGAGCAAGAGCTCACGTACACACATATACACATGCACACAACACACACACACACACACACACTGATGTGTGAATGCAGGTCTGGAGGTTTGCTGTTGACAGCAGGAACACATTCAACAGTGGCTGTCTGATTAAACAAAAGTAGGCTACAGCATGGCAAACAAGTTGTGCTCTGAGTTTCTGATCTATTAGCAGCCTTGCCAAAATGCCAGCTAGCTGGAAAGGAGATTTCATTGTTTCTAATGAAACATGCTGTGCTTGCTTGTCTAGTGCGTGCTTTAGGAAGCAAATACAACCGGACCCCTTTCGTTTGCACTGTTCCCTCTGCGCTGCTGCCGCCACCACTGCCACCTCCTCCTCGCACGTTAAACAACTGCATCAGATGCTTTCCCAGCAGCTTTATGTATAGTTTAATCTCTAAGTGTGGGGAAGTAACTGTTCTATCCTACAGATAAGATGTGCTGATTTCTGTGCAATTTATGATTACAGAAATGCTAATTTCTTGGGAAGGGAGAAATCTAAAAAGAAGCAGTCTGTCCTCCTAAGTAGCCTGCATTATTATCTTAAAAACAATTCCTTGTGAACATAGACATAAATCTGTGTGTCTGGGCTTAACGTCTTAAGATTCCTGAGTAGTATAGGATGAGTACAGCAAATTATTGTTGGAATTTTTTTGTTGCCTAGATGCAAATGAGATGGTGGCACTTTATGCTACCATAATGTACGGCTCCCTGCAAAGAGACCTGTTGTAGACCAAGAAGTAAGACCCAGCACCTCGGGGGAGGCACTGGAGCCGTGAGAGGTAGCCTGACCGGCTCATGTGATAACCAGTGCTACCAAGAAAAAGAGACGCGTGGTAGTAGTGGGTGACTCCCTCCTGAGAGGTACGGAGGCACCCATCTGCCGCCCCGATGCGCTCTCTCGAGAAGTATGCTGTCTCCCAGGGGCTTGTATCAGGGATGTCGCTGAGAGAATACCTAGCCTCATACAGCCCACAGACTACTACCCGCTACTGGTGTTTCATGTGGGGGCCAGCGACACAGCTGGCAGCAGCCTGAGAAACATCAAAAGGGATTTCAGGGCCCTGGGTTCTACAGTCAAAGACTCTGGGGCACAGGTGGTGTTCTCGTTAATCCTCCCGGTCGAAGGGCAGGGACCAGAAAGGCCCAGACGTATCCAGCAGGTCAACTCATGGCTCAGGGAGTGGTGCTACAGCCAGGGCTTTGGGTATCTCGACCATGGGGTGTGCTTTCAGAAGCCCGGGCTGCTAGGGGCGGATGGCATGCACCTAACTGAGAAGGGGAAGAGTGTGTTTGGTCGAAGACTTGCCAGACTTGTCCGGAGGGCTTTAAACTAGTGTTGCTGGGGGAGGGGGAGCACAATTCAGCCCACTGCTGTCAGCATGGCGCCAGTGCCAGCACCAAGTGCCCAGAAGCTGGGGAAGGATCACAGGTAAGTGCAAATGAACTGCGGTACAAAAGAACGTCTGTCGCTCCAGCCAGCAAGTCGGCCTTGCTCGGGGCCCAGCTGAGGTGTCTATACACCAATGCACGCAGCACGGGAAATAAACAGGAAGAACTGGAGATGCGTGCACACGAGCAGGGCTACGACCTTGTTGGCATCACGGAGACGTGGTGGGATGACTCGTACGACTGGAGCGTCAACACGGAGGGGTACAGGCTTTTTAGAAGGACAGGAAGGGGAGACGAGGAGGGGGTGTCGCTCTCTACGTCAGCAACCGGTTGGAGTGTGTGGAGCTCCGCCTGGGGATGGAGGAGGAGCTGACAGAGAGCTTATGGGTCAAGATCAGAGGACCGGGGCGGACAGGGGATGTTACGGTGGGGGTCTGTTACAGGCTGCCTGGCTAGGAGGACAGAGCAGACGAAGTGCTCTATAGCCAGATAGGAGCAGCGTCGCGGTCACAAGCCCTGGTCCTCATGGGGGACTTCAACCACGCTGACATCTGTTGGAGAGACAACACGGCAGGGCACAGGCAGTCCAGGAGGTTCCTGGAATGCGTGGACGATAACTTCCTCCTGCAGGTGATAGAGGAGCTGACAAGGAGGGGTGCCATGCTCGCCCTTGTGCTCACCAACAGGGAGGGGCTGGTGGGGGATGTGAAACTGAAGGACAGCCTTGGCTGCAGCGACCATGAAGCGGTGGAGTTCAAGATCCGCGGGGCAGCAAGGAAACTACATGGCAAGCTCTCAGCCCTAGACTTCAAGAAGGCGGACTTTGGCCTCTTCAGGGACCTGATGGGCAAAGTGCCATGGGAGGCGGCCCTGGAGGGAAGAGGGGCCCAAGAAAGTTGGTCCATGTTCAAGGAGCACCTCCTCCAAGCTCAGCTGAGGTGCATCCCGACGAAGAACAAGTCGAGCAAAAAGACCAGGAGGCCTGCGTGGATGAGCAAGGAGCTCCTGGACCAACTGAAAGAGAAGAGGAAAGCCTACAGAGGGTGGAAGCGGAGGCAGGTAGCCTGGGAGGACTACAAAGAGGCTGCGCGAGTGGCCAGGGATCGGGTGAGGAAGGCTAAAGCCAGGATGGAATTGAATCTGGCTAGGGATATAAGAAGCAACAAGAAAAGCTTCTACAGGTATGTAGGGGACAAAAGAAAGTCCAAGGAGAATGTAGGCCCCCTCCGGAAGGAAACTGGTGTCCTGGTTACCCAGGACATGGAGAAGGCTGAGGTACTCAATGACTTTTTTGCCTCAGTCTTCACCGATAAGGGCTCTTGTC
>JAAGAY010142683.1:0-26431 GCA_011801015.1 Ardeotis arabs
GAAAAATTTTTTCCTAATGTCCAATCTAAATCTACCCCCCTCTATTTTAAAACCATTACCCCTAGTCCTATCACAACAGGCCCTGCTGAACAGTCTCTCCCCATCTTTCCTGCAGCCCCCTTGAGGTACTGGAAGACCGCTATCAGGTCTCCCCGGAGCCTCCTCTTCTCCAGGCTGAACAGCCCCAACTCTCTCAGCCTTTCCTCATAGGAGAGGTGCTCCATCCCTCTTATCATCTTTGTGGCCCTCCTCTGGACCTTCTCCAGCTGGTCCATGTCCTTCTTATGTTGGGGGCTCCAGAACTGGACACAGTACTCCAGGTGGCGACTGAGTCTGAAGACTGGAAAACCCTCTTTCTGAAAATCCAAATCCGCTCAGCCGTGTGAGCTGTATCTGCTCGTTCAGTGATGTTTCCAGCAAACTCTACATACGTGATGCGCAACCACAAAAGCCATGTTGACTCTTCCCAAGCGCCCCGTGTTTACACTCGCGCCGACCGGGACAGCCGGTTGCTTTGTACAGAAGTCAGACTCCAGCGGTTTCCCACGTTCGCTCCGGAGACCTTTTTACAAAATTGATATCGTGCTTGCCGCTTCTCATTCCTCTGGTGCCCGAGCCAATGTAAGCAATAGCTTACCCATCTCGGTTAATCATTCACCTGGAGCGCGGTTGGGTCGCTGTAGAAATGTTGAGCATTATCTAGTCCTGGGGATTAGTTTCTCCTCATTCCGAGCAGATTGTGCTAAAACTTCCTCTGCAGAAGTTTCCACGTTAAATCTCTTCTTGTGCCTTGTCCTTTGTAAAACAAGGATGGGTCTGGCAGCTTCTTTGTGGGCTCTTCTGCCGAACGCCGACGCAAATAGTTTTGATTTTTCTGCTGCGATCTTGCTGATCTGTAGACCTCAACTGCGGTAGCAGGCTGATGCCTCCAAGATGTTTGAAAAAGGCCTTCAGAGTTTTAATCTTTTAACGGGTCGTTTCTCAAAAACTGCGCAACATGGCTCATTTTACTGGGTTTGGTTGGTTTGGGTTTGTTTGGTTGTTGGTTTGTTTTTGGTTTTGGGTTTTTTTTTTTAGTTTTATTTGGCTTCTCTCAGGTCCTTTGGAAGCATTTCCCCTCTTTGAAGGATATCCTTTCATTCACTGTTTAACTCTGCCAGGTCTTTCTGATCTTGACATGACCGTTGAATAGCACGTGTGACCTTCGCATCACCTGCAAGCTTTCCCCTCTCCGCCCCTATCCCCCCTTTTCTGAAATTCATTGTTACGGTCGTGGGAGGCTTAGCCCCTCTAAAAGTATTGTTGAATTCTGCTGGGTGAGGAACACTGTAGCAGAGTGATTTGTCAGTTATTCTATTTTGGAGCAGCTCAGGCCCAAAGGAGGAGTTCTGTACTTCTGATCGTGTCTAAAAACGTCGCCTTTGTCTCCTGCGTTATCGTGATGCCTCTGTGTTTTATGTGGAAGCAACGCAATCTGCCATGGCAATTTCTGCCCTTGCAGCCGTTCTGAGTCTCTTCCAGCCTCTCGTGGATGTCGTTGCTGTCGCTCCAGTGGTTGGTAGCGTGGCCTCAGGCTTGGGATTTGAGTCCGCGCAGTTCTGCTTTGCTTGTGGATGCTGGTAACTCTTAGTCTCACACTTTCACCTTCACATTTTCCTGGAACTACCCCACTTTGCTCACTAGCTCAACCTGTTTCCATCTTCCTAAAATCTTGTGGTCTGAAATTTAGAGTACCACTAATAACCTTCCTTGTATCAAGTTTGTAAGACGCTGTTAAGCCCACACGTTTATCCTGGCTTTTCAGTTCCTCTAGTTTAGCTTTTGGAATTCTAGCCTAGAAGCACTGGTCTGTTTGTCTTGACCTCATTGCCTGTTTTTATGTGCCCTGCTTAAATTTGGCTTAACTTCTTAGGCCATCCTATTTCCTACCTGAATTTTACTGAACTCTGTCTTACTGTTTTCCTAAGGCTACAGAGTTTTAGTGACTTAACTCTTAGAAGAGATGCTCCTGAACCTCTCCTGTACTGACCCTCCCAGATTTTTAGTTTCAAGACATCTCTCATAGTGTTTAATCTGGAGTGCCAGGGAACTGACTCTGTTTTCGTTTCGAGGAAGCCCATTCTTGCATAGACTCAGCTGTTCCAAAAGTTCCTCCAGACCTTAACAGGTGCTAACCCTCTTCCACATACCTTTATTCTCAGTCACACTTCAATGCTTCTCTAATTTCCTGACCAACTTTACACATGGAATCCGAGGCATTTCAGAGATGTCCAAGCCTAGACGTCCTGCCACAGACGTTCTGGTCTTCAGCTTCTTACCTGACAGCTTTAATTTTGCTTCCTGGATTCCTCTTCCTCACCCTGCTGTTTTTATCCAGTAGACCATCCTTGCTTTCTGCCTGGGGCTTTCTGAGAAGCTGTCTAGACACTCTGTGAAGTGCAGTCTTCTAATGTTGCAGGCAGTTCCTCACTACCATCGCAAACCAGATAATTCTAAGCGCTGTATGGTGCCTGTCGCCGTCGGTGGGGATAGCCTGGGCTCGGGGCAGCACCAGGCCACCCTCTGGAGCTTACTGGTTGGATAGTTTCACCCCCCTCAGTTTGCTTCCCAGCTGCCCTGACGCATTCCTCCTACATGATGTGTGTTGTAGCCTAGAGCGAGAGCTGCTCTTTGATGTTCCGTGCCACGTACAGCTTTGTCTGCCTGAGCTCTGGAGCTCAGCTGGTCCAGCACCCAGGCAGTGCTTTCGACCTGCCCGGCACGCGGCCGTGTGCCGCGAGCAGCGGGGCAGGATGGGAGCTGCAGTAACTGGGAAGGCCCTGCGCTCCTGGGATTTTACCTGTGCTTCATTTTACTCACATTGCTCTCTCCTCTTCTCCCCAGCACACCGTTTGGCTTTCCCCGTCTTTCCCTTGGCTCCACTCTTGCCCTGCTGTTAATATACTTGCAGCTGGGCTTTTCACTTTTTCTTGGGACTCAGGCATTTGCAATCCTGTTGCCTCTTCCCATCTCCCCTGCTCCCCACCAGCTGAATTTCCATTCCAGCCCAACGGCTTCATGCTTCATTCGGATGTGGGGCTCCTTTGGTCCCGCAGCTCTGCTCGCTGAAGAGTTGGGTCCCCTCTGTGAGTTTCCCCAGGGGACCGCATTGGTTGGGACTTGCCCATCGCGTTCCTCTCGCTGCTGGCGTATGTTCGGATGTGTTTCGGGAGTCTCATTCCTGGCAGGCCACCAAACGAGATATTCTCTTAGATCTCCCCCGTGTCATTTTATTGTAGCATACACGGAATCGCCATTGCCGTCTTTCTGGGCAGAGGTATGACTTCCTCGCAGATAAATCTGTAAAGCTTTCAGTAGTGACCTGTTTTCCGCAAGAAGGCGGCAGATCATCATTTACCGGAAGCTGTGTGTGTTTCTGGGGGTTGCAAGTGCCGCAAGAAAACCAAAACCCCACTTAAATTAAGGACTGTTCCCCTAAACCCTCATGAATTTTTCAATCCAGATGACGTCCAAAGGGGCACCCTTGGGAAGTACTGGGGTGTTTAGTATGGGCCTGGAGGTGAGGCCTGAGGTGAAAGGAGGTTGTCTTCTCTCAGCTCTTTCCTGACAGCATTTTTGGGTCACTTTTCCCACATTGAGACTGTGCTGAGACAGATATGAAGAGGAAGAGCCAAAGTCCTGCATGCTGAGTTTGGGGAAATGTGAGCTGCTCCTCCCTTCTCTCTGCACAGCTCCTCTGGCACAGATTTTTGATTGCGAAGCCCTCATCTTGCCTTTGTGCTTTCTTTTTTCCAGGCTTTGTTCCAGTTATCCCCAGAAGCTGCTGGTCCCTGTCTGGATCACCGATAAGGAGCTGGAGAATGTGGCTTCGTTTCGATCGTGGAAAAGGATCCCTGTGGTGGTGTACAGGTAAACACAAAACCAAAGCAGTTCCCTCCCCCAAACCCACGACAGCTGCTGTTTTCCTCGAAGCCTTGGCCGAGCGCTGTGAGGCCAGGTTAGCAGAGCACGCGTACGGGGCTGCGGAGCAAGGCGTGACGGCAATAGCTGCATCCTTTTGCCTCCCACCTGAAAACTCACCGCTCTCAGGACTCCTCCTCCTCCCAGCACACACGTCAGCCTCTCCGGGCACTCAGTCTGCGACGGTAACGCAGAGCGTTCTCCAGAAGGGAGAAACAGCCTTCCAGTAACTGTTGCTGCTTCCGGTTAGATCTGAAGATGTGGGGGACTTTCCTCCTACGGGAGATGCAGCAAGAACAGGGTGTGGAATTCAAGTTATCTTTTTTTTTGAGTTTCAAAACTTTTTGACAGATGGGTGCTTGCCTAGCCACTACTTTGTAAAGAAGCCTTGGCCAAAATAAGCCTGCTGTACGGCGCTGCTCTCAACTAGGTGTTCGGGCCTGGATGTACCTTGCAATACCCAAGTGCGAATCCCTTCTGTTTTGGCTGAGTTCTGAGAGTTTGACAACACTTAGGTAACAGGGAAATGTTTGCATGTGGCTGAACTTTTTTGATTCAATAGCTGGTAAATGTACAGGGTACCTATGCCCTGGCCAGCCTTCCGAAAATAATCTCTACGGGGGATGCAGGAGGCTAGGCAGCAAAGAATCATAGAATCATAGAATGGTTTGAGTTGGAAGGGACCTTCAAAGGTCATCCAGTCCAACCCCCCTGCCAGGAGCAGGGACATCTCCAACCAGATCAGGTTGCTCAGAGCCCCATCCAGCCTGGCCTGGGATGCTTCCAGGGATGGGGCATCCACCACCTCTCTGGGCAACCTGGGACAGTGTTCTACAACTCTCATAGTGAAAATTTTTTTCCTAATGTCCAATCTAAATCTACCCCCCTCTATTTTAAAACCATTACCCCTCGTCCTGTCACAACAGGCCCTACTGAACAGCCTCTCCCATCTTTCCTGCAGCCCCCTTGAGGTACTGGAAGACCGCTATCAGGTCTCCCCGGAGCCTCCTCTTCTCCAGGCTGAACAGCCCCAGCTCTCTCAGCCTGGCCTCATAGGAGAGGTGCTCCAGCCTCTTCGTGGCCTCCTCTGGACCCTCTCCAACAGCTCCACGTCCTTCTGATGTTGGGGGCTCCAGAGCTGGATGCAGTGCTGCAGGTGGGGTCTCACCAGGGCAGAGCAGAGGGGCAGAATCCCCTCCCTCGACCTGCTGGCCATGCTCCTCTTGATGCAGCCCAGGATGCCGTTGGCCTTCTGGGCCGCAAGGGCGCTTTGCCGGCTCATGTTGAGCTTCTTGTCCACCAGCACTCCCAAGTCCCTCTCCTCAGGGCTGCTCTCCATCCGTTCTCCGCCCAGCCTGGATTTGTGCCTGGGATTGCCATGACCCATGTGCAGGACCCAAGCCAGGCTTTTCAGGGTAGAGAGGTGGTTTCTCATGAAGTGTCTGCTGGGAGGTTGGTATGTTTGAAACTAACAGGAGGCTGGTTGGATAGGCGCACCCAGTCAGTGTGCGTGTTTAACGTGCGCTATGGTTTCTCACCTTAGACTCTGTGTCAGCGATCACTAAATCCAAATGTAAAAAGCTCTGAAAATATCAGAGCCGCACAACAAAGGACAACCCTAGGAAGTACAAAAGCCAGGAAACAAAAGCAGTGAATTTACACATCCCTTAATTCTACATCTTTGTGTCACGTGGTTTGCTGTTAGATGGTGGCAAACACGGTGTGTGACTCCTTCCAGAAGAACGAAATTCCCCAGCAGAGTAATAACGAGCGCTGCTTATCTCGTGGAGCCTTTCCCACTTTGTAGCCAAGTCAGCTAAGAAGTTAATTGTATTTGTGATTACTTTTGCTAAAAATGGCCTGGCGCTGGAGACTGTCCCAGTGTGCCTCCCCACCCGAGGGCAAAGCTGGGTCTTTTTGCTGCTCTAACAATTATTTTGTTCCTCTCTTTACCATAATGGTACCCAGTAATTTCCAAGCTGAGCTGCAACCCTTTGCAGCCTGAGATCAGATTAGAAGGTGCTGACAAGTGCTGTTACAGATAGAAGTGCTTGCCCATATGTGTGTCTCATTTTTGGGTATTCTTTACCCTCAAGTTTGAAGTCTTTTGGCCAGGAGGGTCCGTGAGGGCCGTGGCTGTTGCTGGAGTGCCTTGAGCTGTGTGGGAGGGGAAGGGAAGAAGTGACAAGCCTGACCCTTGGCTCCTCCTCACTCATAGTTCAGGAGAGAGCGGACATCCCAGGGACTCTGTAGCCGCAGGACTGTTTGTTTGGCTTTGGGGCTCTTGGAGAGCAAGGCTGAGTTCTCTGGGTCACAGACAGATCTGTAAAACGTGACACCAAAGGTACCACATCATCAGTGTTCTTTTAAAAAGTATCCTTTAGCTGTTAAGCAGAAACTCAGGTCTCCATCTCTTGAGGCCTCAGTGGAGATGCGCAGGAGAGGTGCAGGAGCAAAGGATGCCGTTAATTATTTAGCTGACTAGAGAGGCAGACGGGCACTGTGTGCCAGCCGCTCCTGTCATCGCTCTGTCTACGCAGCCACCTTCAGAAGACCTTGGGACCGTGTTAGCAGCCCCTCCGCAGCGCCTTTGCCGGCGTTCAGGCTGCCGTGGCTGTCGGGGAAGCTGCGGGCAGACGGCGGGCGTTGCTCCGGCCCCACAGCTGAGCGCTCGCTCTCAGGCTTCCAGACCATGCCAGAGTGAGCCAGGAGCTGAACCCAGAGACTCGGGAAACGAAGGCACTTGTATACGTGCATCTCAGTTGGGACCTTGAGGTGACAGCTCTGTAAACCCTCTGTCAGCTCTTGCTTGCGTTTTCAGCTAAGCTGCTTGACTTAGCATTGTGGATGAGCACTCATGGCCAGGAAATAACAGAGAGGGGACTTGAGAGATGCTTTCTGGATGGTTGTTGTGTGTTAAATGGCGTGTACTAACGATCGGATGTGTTCTAGCCTTGAGCTCTGAAAGAATCCGGGATTAAGAGCTCAACTGATAAACTACAAGGGCACTTCATACTCCAGCTTTGGATTCTGTAAGGGTCTCGAATCATTAAAACTACATTGAGGGTCCCTAAAGAGTAATTTTGTCTGCATAAGTTTTAGAATAACAGAACGGTTTGAATTGGAAGGGACCTTCAAAGCCCATCCAGTCCAACCCCCCTGCAAGGAGCAGGGACATCTCCAACCAGATCAGGTTGCTCACAGCCCCGGCCAACCTGGCCTGGAATGTTTCCAGGGATGGGGCATCCACCACCTCTCTGGGCAACCTGGGCCAGTGCTCCACCACTCTGATTATAAAAAATGTAAAACACTGGCACCTTGTGCATTCCAGTTTCAAGAAAGGGGCTTTTTGCTTTGAGGAAAACCTCCACAAAAATCCCCAGTAAAAGACCTGAAACGCTTGTGCTGAGGAGATCGGCAGGAGAACGCGGAGTCAAGCTCTGGGTGCTCCCCTGACCTGGGGAGCTCACTGCAGGCTCAGTTGTGGTTTTGGTTCATCTGCTGGCACCTGCTGTACTTTCTGCTTGCTGAGGGCTTCGTGTTCATTGGTGCTGGCCGTATTTCCTTGTCTTTACTGGCGTGTCCCTGTGTCTCTTGAAGCTGGCTACCTCACGGCCAACCTCCGTACAGCGTTTGTTGCAGCGCTGAGAAGTTTTTGCTACCAAGAAGTCCTCTGGATTTAGTATGAGGCTTCAGCAGTGTCTGCAGTGTGGCGTTAAGCAGGCTACCACTGACTTCAGCGGCCTGCACAGCTAAACCCTGCGCCCCAAACAGCCCCTTGGGAGCAGTCCCTGGCACAGCACCTGCGTTTCCCAAAAACGTGCTCAGGCGCTGGCTGGGAAAGTGCTGGTTGGCACAGGCCGAAAACTGTGGGTGTGCTAACAAACAAGCTTGGCTGATCGCAGGCGGGTGCTTCGGTCCACACCTCGGCTCCGTTTCGTTCGCTAGCAGAAACAAAGCCTGGGCCGCTTGCTGCGTTAGCCATCCGTGAGCGATCCTGAAGGCAGGAGTAGATCTCCGGGGAGTGACTGCTCCGTAAGCCACCTTGCAAAACAAAACAGTGGTGGAGAGCACCGAACGAGAAAGGACCCCACGGTACTTTGACTTAGCCGCACGCGAACGCTATTTCCTCGGAAGTCTTCAGTTCAAAGTCTTCCTCGCTATTATCTAGGAGATGGCATTAACGATAATACACTTCCTGCATTTATTGATAAGTTGCCTCAGGAGAATAAGGCCACCTTGTCTTTGAGAAGTGAAGCCACTCATGCAAATGCGGTGGCCGCTGGTGAGATGGCGTGCACCGCTGTTACAGGGGTGCAAACCCTCGATGTGCTTTCGTGGTGCGCTGTCTTACAGCGAGTAACGCAAACAGGCACTGTCATAGAATCATAGAATGGTTTGGGTGGGAAGGGACCTTCAAAGCCCACCCAGTCCAACCCCCCTGCCAGGAGCAGGGACATCTCCAACCAGATCAGGTTGCTCAAAGCCCCGTCCAACCTGGCCTTGAATGTTTCCAGGGATGGGGCATCCACCACCTCTCTGGGCAACCTGTTCCAGTGTTCTACAACTCTCATTGTAAAAAATTTTTTCCTAATATCCAATCTAAATCTACCCCCCTCTATTTTAAAACCATTACCCCTTGTCCTGTCACAACAGGCCCTACTGAACAGCCTCTCCCCGTCTTTCCTGCAGCCCCCTTTAGGCACTGGGAGGCCGCTCTCAGGTCTCCCCGGAGCCTCCTCTTCTCCAGGCTGAACAGCCCCAACTCTCTCAGCCTTTCTTCATAGGAGAGGTGCTCCAGCCCTCTCATCATCTTCGTGGCCTCCTCTGGACTTTCTCCAGCTGGTCCATGTCCTTCTTATGTTGGGGGCTCCAGAACTGGACACAGTACTCCAGTCATCCTCTGCGGAACAGCAGAGCGCCTTACAGGGTAGCAGCACGGGAAAGAGACCTTCAGGAGTGCTTCTGATAGCCCTCGCTGGCAGCTGGACAGCCCTTGAGTGGTGGGCTGGGGCTTGCGCTGGTGTGCTGTAGGATCTGGACCTACATCCCCTGCTCTGCCACCAATACAACTATTGCAGAGGTGCTGACCTACAAATGAAAAATTAAATACTTGGATGGGGTTCATCAGGAGCTTTATGTACGTCTTTGTTCTTACTGCAGCTCCGCTTCAGAGAGGTGCGGCGTGAGGGGTGGTGGGACAGGGAGAGGCAAGCGCTGTTGGGAAGAACTGAGGTGCGAGGCCGTCCAGTTTATTATCCCGTCTCCAAGAAGGGCCAGGCACCAGGAGTAGCATCTCGGGAAAGCTTAATAAATGGGATGGGTACGCAGGTGTTCTGCCTTGGTTCATCTTTGGAGCAGCCGGTATCTTAGATTTTCCACCACGGCTATTCAGGACGATACATGGTTTTGCTTCCCAGTCACTTGGCAGGCCTGCCTTCCATTAATTTACTGTATTTTGAGCCAATTTATACTTCCACATTGCGCTGTGACAGTGAGTGCGCTGCCTATTATGTCTGCTGTCCAAAAACACTTCTTGTTTTTCTTAAGCTTACGACATTACCATTTCAATGCTCATTTGTGTTTGTACTGGGGGAAAAATAAGACTAATCTTCCAAACTCACTTTTTTTTATATCATTCATGGCCTTTTATGCCTCTCATCCATCCCTGTTCTTCTGCCATGGAGGGGAGTTGTTTCCTACTTAAGTTGTCCCTGCAGCAAAGCTCTGGGACCTCTGATGGTCCTCGCCACCCTTCTCTGGAGCTCCGAGTGCTACGTTGTCCTTTTTGAGATGGATTAGTGAGACATTTGTGTCATTTTGAAGATGCATAAGATGTGATGTTGTAGTATTTCCTAACTTTTTCTTTTCCGAATAACTGCTAGCACATTCTTAACCTTTGTGTTGCTCTGGAGCATTGAGCTGAGGCTTTTGGAGACTTCAAAGTCTTTGAGATTTGGCAGCTGATTTGTACCGAGCTGCTCCATGTCGATAGCTGGAATTACATTTTGATCATCTGTAAATACTTTTCACTTATTAATACTAAATTTCGTCCTCTATTTTTGTCACCCAGTGTCACGAAACCCTTTGCAACTTTTTCCAGACAGCCGTAGACTCTCCTGGATAATTCGGTGTCACCCAGTTGCGCGTTCCCTTTCCAGGCCGTTTGTGAGCGACTTGACTAGTGTGTTCCCGTGAAAAACAAACGCTGCTTCCCACTTCAGGCCCTCTGCCAGGCATCAATAAGCAACAGCCACACTTCAGGGGTTGTTAATAAACATCAGCTCCGGCCTCCACCCAGCAACTAACCAGTCTGATGCTGAGTGAGCTCATCTTTCCGACTTAGGAGTGATAAATGGAATTACTTAACTCCTCTCTTTGAGGGAGAAAACAAAAGGAAGAGAAAGGGAGAACAGAACAGTCTTGAAATAAATAACTTACTTGCCCAAAGTACAACCATCATTATTTTAAGTTCTCTCCAGTTTAATATAGAAAGACAGAAAATATAGAAATACATATCTATATATTTTACATATTTTATAGATAATAATATATATTATTGTAAATAAAAATAGTTTAGTAGAGTAACAGCTGGAGTAACCGACAGCTTCCCCCGTGCTGCAGAAGCTCCCTTGTGGTTTCAGTGGTAGTGGAGTCCCAGGGCACGGCCGTCGATCCTGGAGGTGACATCCCGTGAGCCGCAGCTAACCGCGGAGCTGCCAGCGTCCGCTGGCACTGGCTGTTCCCGACAGCCGCTCCTGCCAGCGCTGCAGCGCCCTGCTCCTCTGCAATCTCGTTCTGCCAGCTGTTCCAGCTCCAGTAGCCGCTCCTGTGCTACCCACGGCCATCTTCTGTTCCTCGCCGCCGTGACGCGAGTGACAGCCTCCACGTCACCGCTGCTGTTAGGAATAATGGTTGTTTGAAACGCCCTGCCCTGTTTCACCGCTGAATGCAGGAGTAAATGCAGCAGATGAAGCAGTGAGGAGGGCTGCGCGGGTGCTGGCTGTACGTAGGTGACGTTTGCTGGGGTTGCTCCTCACCTCTCCGGGCTCTCGCTTCCTTTGCAGGCACGTGCGCAACGGGGCGGTGATCGCACGCTGCAGCCAGCCTGAAATCAGCTGGTGGGGCTGGCGAAACGCCGACGACGAGTATCTTGTGACGTCCATTGCCAAAGCTTGTGCCTTGAACCCCGGCGTGAAGGCATCCGGCGGCATGCCGCACAACGGGAGCAGCGACGGCAGCGAGGCCTGCGATGCCGACTTCGGTGAGACAGCTCGCTCCCTCCCGCTCTGTCCTAAACGCGTGAATTACTCAGTGCTTCCTACACCTGAACGGTGCTGTTGCTGTTACGACGCGAGGTTTAAACCCCCAGATGGATCATCTGGGCCCTGTCACGCCCTGGCTGCGGTGCGTGGGACAGGGCTCCGTGCTCGCTCGCGGCCGGTGTTGGGTGGCACTGGAGGCCTGTTGTAGGAGGAAGGGAGGTTCCGGGAGCTCACTCCGTGCTGTCTCTGCAGACTCGTCCCTGACGGCGTGTTCAGGCGTGGAGAATGCGGGAACTCCTCAGAAGCTGCTGATCCTTGATGCCAGGTCCTACACGGCGGCCGTGGCCAACAGAGCGAAGGGAGGCGGCTGCGAATGTGAAGGTAGAGGGCTCAGCACACCCCAGAACACCTTTCTCTTGGACCTGCTTTGTCGACTGGGTCCTAGAGCGCAGTTTGGGTTGGGTTGGCCTTTTGGCACTCAGTCCCTGGGAGCACGTTCCCGTTCTCGCTCGTGCCAAGTCCATTATTCCGGATACGTTGGTACTGGCCCGCAAGGCTTCTGTAGGAACACTGCCTACCTGGGGAGCAGAAGCGGTGCTGTGAGGGGACAGCCAAATTCCGTGTATGCAGGCGGTTGCCGCAGTGGCAGCAGCCCCCCCTGAACGTTTCTGTCTCTGTTGTGTTCAGAGTATTACCCGAACTGCGAAGTCGTGTTCATGGGCATGGCCAACATCCACTCCATCCGGAACAGTTTCCAGTATCTGCGTGCTGTCTGCAGTCAGGTGCCAGACCCCAGCAAGTGAGTGACTGTTCTCTACCTGAGTTTGACACCCTATCTGTTAATGTGCTAGAGGCTTTTCCCTCTCTTTTCCTTTTTCCTATCCCAGGCTTCTACCTCAGAAAACAGAGGGATAGGAAATGCTCACAGTGCTTCAATGATGCTTATTTTAATCCCTGGTATTCCAGAAGGGATTGCAGCACTGCCTCAGTGTCACTTGGTTGTGTGTGTCCTCTGAGGGTTTCTAAAATGTAGCTGTGTCTGGGAAAATCTGAAATTAGGGGTTGGATTCTTTGCACTTATTCCCAGGCTGGCGTGCTCCTCTTGAACGTGTTTTAGAAAAGACTGATTTTCATCGAGGACTCAAAAAAGACTTAAGTTAATATATTATCTTTTTTTGTTTGGGTTTTTTTTTTCCCCCCCCAACTGGAGAGCTAAGCAATCATTTTCTTGCTTTTTTTTCCCCACCTTCTAGCTGGCTTTCAGCCCTGGAGAGTACCAAGTGGCTGCAGCACCTTTCTGTCATGCTGAAGGCAGCAGTGCTGGTCTCCAGCGCGGTTGACAGAGAAGGGCGCCCAGTGCTGGTTCATTGCTCAGACGGCTGGGACAGGACTCCGCAGATTGTAGCGCTGGCAAAGATCCTGCTGGATCCTTACTACAGGACCATGGAGGTATGAGCTGTGCTACGCAGCTGTTTTGTGGCTGTTAAAAGGCAGCTTTTGTCTTGGAGTCTCCGGAGAAAGGAGCGGGATTGCGTGTGGCGATAAGTTCGGGGTGTTGGGTTTTTCCATACGCTCTTCCTGCCTGGTTTTGGTGGACTCTTCTCTCACCTCTCTGCCCAGCTTGGTGCAGTGTCGTGGTGAATAACCTTGTGTTCAAGGTTCAGCTGCCTCCCCGCTCTTAACCGTGCGTATTCTCCAGGCTGTTTGTGGTGTAGGACTAACAGCTGTCAGTTTGTGGTTGGAAACCTCTGACGTTCAGGTCGCTTTGCTCCCAGCCGGAGCCCCGGTGCAGCCTGCTTTCCAGCCCTTCCAAAGCCCTGACATCGCCTGGCACGGCTGGCGGATGGGGCTTGCCTTGTCCTGCTACATACTTACAGCAAAGTTGCCTGCAGTTAGTTGTTTTTTTTTTTTCCTTTTATTCCCAGGGCTTCCAGGTGCTTGTTGAATCAGATTGGCTGGATTTTGGTCACAAGTTTGGTGATCGCTGTGGTCACCAGGAGAAGGTGGAAGATCAGAACGAGCAGTGCCCGGTTTTTCTCCAGTGGCTGGATGCAGTTCATCAGCTTCTGAAGCAATTTCCTTGCCTCTTCGAATTTAACGAAGCTTTTCTGGTAAGAAATACGCAGGCAAACATCTCTTTATCCCTTGCCAGATGTCAGCAGAGGGAAGGCCACGATATTTTACAGCGTTGTAGTTGGAAGAAAACAAAGATGGAATTCTTGAAAAATGGGAAAGTGTCTGGGCAGTGCTTGGGCTCTCTGGCGTTCCTGACGTACCCGCACGGGATGGGTCCAGCCCTGCCCTTCAGTTTTGGTATTTTGGCCTGGCTCTGTGTGTGTGTGATGTTTCTGCTGACCTCTGTTTATAGCTGCTTGCAGCTGCCTCCTCCGGGTGTGTTCTGCGGGCTCGCAGTACCTAGCAGGTTGCGGAGTGACGAAGGATTTCACGTTCTCTAGTTTCTCTGAGTCGCTGCTTCTCCAGGTCCCTTTCCAGCCCAGGGAATTCAGATACCATCAGCAGCAGTGTTTTTATTAAAAGCCTGGTTTGCGTATCTCGGCGCAATATGAGTCCGAAATACTTTAAAACAAATAAATTAAGGAAATGATAGTTATTGATCTGTGTCATATAAAATAATACAGGCTAGGGTTATAGAGGGATGGGTACAGTGTCAGTTGACTGTTGCTTTCACTTAGATTTAAGTAATTCCTGTTGCTGTCCCCTCTCTGCCCTGCCCTGTGCGGATGAGAGGACAGCAGCAGGGTCACTGGCTGGGTAGGAAGTGCGTGAGCCATCCCAGAGGAGCAGAAGACATTTCCCCTGTAGACAGGAGACAGTTTCCCAGTGGCCCTGACGGTTGTTCCGCTGCAGGTGAAGCTGGTGCAGCACACGTATTCCTGCCTCTACGGGACCTTCCTTGGGAACAGCCCCTGCGAGCGAGAGATGCACAACATCTACAAGCGTACCTGCTCCGTGTGGTCCCTCCTGCGCGCTGGCAATAAGAACTTCCACAATCTTCTCTACATGCCGGGGTCTGAGCAGGTCAGTAGAGCTCCTGGCCCAGCGTTCCAGGTGTTTTGCCTGCCAGGCACCGGGCAGTGGTTGCGTGGGTTTCCTTCTGCGTTCGTCTCTGATCGTGTGTGGTTGTTGCAGGTGCTGCATCCGGTGTGCCACGTGCGAGCACTGCACCTCTGGACAGCAGTGTATCTCCCAGCTTCCTCGCCGCATCCTCTGGGACAGGATGACATGGACATTTACCTGCCCCCTGGATCTCAGAGCCAGGAGTTCAGCGGCAGGTGTTTGGACAGGTAAGAGCCTAGAGCTCCGGGCCCAGCTTGCCACCTACCCGCAGGCCATCTTTCCCTCCTTGCTCTTTGTAGTTCCTCTGTTTCACTCTGTTTTCACTTTCCTGTGGAGAGCAAGAGCTCCGTAGCATTGTCCCAGCCACTTGGAGAAGAATGTGTGCAGCTCCCTGCTGCGCACTGCGGAGGCCACGCTGTAGCGTTGTGCATGTCAGCTCGTGCTGCCGCGCTGCCCCTCCCCACAATCTGCACCTAAGAACCTTTCCCTTCCCTCATCTCCATTTCGATTGAAATGAGGGAAGTTTCAGGAATTTTGTTTTGAGATTTCTTTGGTTTGGGGTTCTAGATTACCAAAGACAAGGTCTATGGATGACCTGCTCTCAGCCTGCGACTCCAGCAGCCCGCTGACCCGCACATCCAGCGATCCCAACCTGAATAACCACTGTCAGGAAGTCCGGGTGGGCCTGGAAGCCCGGCACGCCACCGCTGAGGGAGCCGAGCCGCACGTGGGCGAAGGCAGCGCAGTGCCCGTGGGAGAGACGCGGCAGGTGGAGGAGCGAGGGGAAAACGCTCCCCTGCAAGCCAGCCGCGCGTGTAGCAGCCGTGCCGAGCACGAAGGGCGTAGCAAGCAACTGAGCAGCTGGGCTTCTGTGCCAGCAAGCAGCGTCTCTCTGGAAGCGGAGAAGGGAAACAGAACATCCATGGAGGAACTGGATGGCACGTGTCCAGCTCCAAATCCTTCCGGACAGGAAAATGTTGACAGGGTTTCCACCAGTTCTGGAAAGCAGTTAAAAAATGGTCCCCAGGAACCTTTGAAGGCTACTGGCGTGGTGTCCAATGGAGGAGGCTGCTCCAAGAGAAACACCACCCGCCAAGACGTTCCCAGCCAGGAGTCCCTGGCACCAAGCGCCCCTTGTCAGGACATCCCACGCCCCGCCCTGGGCGTCCCCTGTCCGGATGAAGACAATGGCAAAGGTGATGCTGGAAGGAGCGTGCCCTGTGAGGAGCCTGGCCAGTTGGGGAAAGTCCCGCTAGAGCAATGGCGCAAGCCCATTTCCCAGAGCCAAAGCAGCGAGTTTTCCTTCCTGGGATCCAACTGGGACAGTTTTCAAGGAATGGTGACGTCGCTCCCCAATGGGGAGCCTGCGCCCAGACACCTCCTCTCCTATGGCTGCTGTAGCAAGCGGCTGAGCAGCAGAGCTCTGCGGGCACCAGGCCTGTGCCTCAGCGGCCAGTGGTCTGCCAGAGAAGGTGCGAAACCCTCCGTCTGCCCTGGCCACGTCGGCACGCATTTTGCAGGCCCCGCAGGGAAGCCCAGCCGTTCGTGGCTACCCGGCCACCTGAAACAAGCGCCTGGTCCCAAGCACGTGCCACCAAAATGTCCTTCTCCTGTGCCTCCTCTCTACCTGGATGACGACGGGCTCCCCTTCCCCACGGATGTGATTCAGCACAGGCTGCGGCAGATCGAGGCCAGCTACAAGCAGGAGGTGGAGCAGCTGCGCAGGCAGGTGCGAGAGCTGCAGCTGCGCCTGGACATCCGCCACTTCTGCGCCCCGCCGGCCGAGCCTCCGATGGACTACGAGGATGACTTTGTAAGTGACGGCCTCTACCGCCCCAACCCCGGCCGTGCAGCGATCCCCGCACCCCCATCCCACTGCCCTTCCAACCCGCGGTTCTCGCTCTCTGGCTTTGGAGTCGATGGTTAAGATTGTTCCTGTGTTTCCTCAGCCCCGTTCCTCTCCTGCCCACGGGCCGTGTCCTCATGCCACCCAGAGGCATCTCTGCTTCTTGAGGGCCAAGCAGTGGCTCCTAGGTGTTCCTGAATGCTTTACCCCCCTGTACGGGGAGCCGTGGAGCCACCCACGCGCCCCTCCCAAGCACTGAGCGTGGCTGGAGCAGGAGCCCTTGACTCTGTGACGGAGGCAGCTGAGGGGATGTGTGACTTCGTCTCTTTTTGCAGACGTGTCTGAAGGAATCGGACGGCAGCGACACCGAGGATTTCTGTTCTGATCATAGCGAAGACTGCTTGTCAGAAGCGAGCTGGGAGCCTGTTGATAAGAAGGAGACCGAGGTACGTGTCCTGTTAGAGCGGCAGGAGAGAAGGTTTCTTTCCTGGCAGCTAGCTTTGGTGGTCACAGCGGCAGAGAGCGGGCTAGAAGCAAGGCAGAGCGCCGCCACCCGCATCCTTTAACACATCCGCCGCATCCTCTGCGGCTGCGGTGTGCGATAGACCGGGACCTGTGGGATGGGCTCGCTCCAGGCCGGCCTGTTGCGGCCCAAAGCCTGCGCTGGGGTGCTGAGTCCTGGCGGGTGCGGGGTGACAGACTGAAAGCTGTGTTTGCCCTAGGTCACGCGGTGGGTTCCAGACCACATGGCCTCGCACTGTTTTAACTGCGATTGTGAATTCTGGCTGGCCAAACGGAGGCACCACTGCAGGTAAGCACCGTTGTCGCTGTAATTCCACTCTTCTCAGCTTGTTTCTCACGAAGCTCACAAAACGCTTGTCTGCGATGTTCGTTCCCTCCAGCTCCCAGGAGGAAGTTTTAGGTTTTTCCTTTATTTGCCAGGCCTCACAAATCCCCTGCAGATTTCCATTCTACGTTGTTCTTGTTTCTATTTTTCCCAAGACTTTGATCCTTCTCCTGGGCAGTAATTCCCATTAGTCCCAGTTTAGTGCTAGCCAGTTAGCTTGCACTGGAGGCCACAGCGTATACTTGAAGAAACACGTTGACAAGTCAGAAGTAAGGCTGATCCCTCCCCCCTGAACAGCATCCTTTGTGCTTGCGGAAGTTTTGCCGTGGTGTTCCCAGCTCTCTTTTCACTGATGCTCTTGCTCCTTGACAGGAACTGTGGGAACGTGTTTTGTGCTACTTGCTGCCACCTGAAGTTGCCCATCCCTGATCAGCAGTTGTACGACCCCGTCCTCGTTTGTAACTCCTGTTATGATCACATCCAAGTGTCTCGTGCCAGGGAGCTCATGAGCCAACATCTGAAGAAACCCATCGCCACAGCTTCCAGCTGAACGCCAGCCGAGGGACCTGTCGAAGCCCAGCCTTTCCTCTCGTGGGTTTGAAGAGTGACTCTGCCTCCGCTGTCATTGTGAGGGCCAGTGGTGCAACACTTGAACACCAAGCTTGAATGCCCTGTCTTCAGCAGTCTTACTGTCGCTCTGGAGCAGAGGAGCTCAGATTAGAGAGCACGGTGTGTGTCCCCACTCTGGTACCAGTGGGCCCGTTCATTGTAGTCTGACGACCTAGGGCTAAAGAGGGGATCCAACCTCTTTCTTTTGTGGGCTGGAAAGCACTGTTTTCACAGATATTGCCTGTGCAAAGTACCCCCCAGCAATAGAAAGGCATGTTTAGAACCAACTCCCCCTACAAAGGCAGGCTGCTGTAGGACAAGGAAGAGGGCAGGCTGCAGGTGGTACCACGTGCTCTGGAAGGGCCTCAGCCTGGAGCAGTTCTGTAGATTCTCTTTCCATGAGTGTGATTTGTGATCAGCTTGGTGAACAAGACTCATTAGCCATCACTAATTTGACTTTCTCTTGAGTGTTGAAGAGAAATTCGTTCTGGCTGAAAATGGGCTGAGCGGATTTTGCCCAATTTCACGCTCCGCTAGGATTGGTGAACGCACTTGACTTTGCCCCTGCCCCTCAGCACCGCGGGGAGATGGGAGATTGGCTTTCTCACTTCTGCTCTGCCCGTCTGCTTTGTCTGCGGTAGTGTCACAGCCTGGTGCTAACACGGGAATGGCACCCTGAGCTTCTCCTGGCATGGAAACAGAACTCGTGTTCCTGTGTTGCTCCTCCTCCCCTTTTCTGCCCTCGGCTCTCCACTTCCTCCCGCTCTTTATCCTGAAAACTTGATACCTTGAGGGTATAGGCCATAATGTGTTGTTTTACCTCCTGGAATGTGCTGTCTGGTGTATGTGAGGGTTTCAGTCCAAATGCTGCTATATATTTCTGTGCACTTAATGTAACCCGATGAAGGGAGAACGAAGCATCGATACCAAAACGGGGGTGGGGAAGGACGCTGGCTGTCATAGACACGACTGTCCGTGCTTTTCACGTCAGGACGTACAGCCACGCTGCGGTGATAAACGTGACACGGCATCTCTTCAGTGGTGGAAACAATCTCTCTGACTTGCCCCAGTGCTACCTAAAATGCTTCTTGAATTTGACTTATTTTTTGTCTCCTGTACAGTGGTCAAAGTTCAGAGTTGCCAACTTGTAATTCCCTCTCTGCTTCTTCAAACTAGAGAGCAGGAATCTCCATTTGTTCTAAGCAAAAGGAACTGGTTTAGAAAGAAGGAAAGGTTTAGAAGGAAAGCGGGCTTCAGGTGGGCTTTCAGTCCCTAGATCACTCTGGGAGTGTCCATCCTGCCTCCTTCCTAAGAAATCTGTGGATATTAATGAGGAAGAAGAGTTTGAACGTGAGGCGTTTCTTTGCAGCAATGCAGGTTTTCTTTCCACCTCAATGAAAATGTGGGATAGGTTCTGCACCTGGTGAGCTGAGACTTCGTATGTAGGGGGGAGGACCTGTGAGGGCGTTCTGTCTGCTAACGAGGCCAAGTACGCTGCTGCGAGCTCCCACGTTTTCTGCTAAGGGTTTGTCATCTCCGTCGGAGGGAGTGGAATAATGACCCTCTCCTGCACTTTGATGTGTCGGCCTCTGGTTTTGTAGATCCCAGTAGTGCAAGCAAAGCTAGCGTCGTCTGAAGACCCTGTACTTCCTTGGACTCTGCTTCTTTTCCATACTGGGAACAACCAATGTGGCTTTGGGAAGAGAAAGGCACCTTGCTTCGGATTCTCCCCTGCCTTCTACCTTGCAGTCATTGCCAGACATGGGAGAGTGACTGTTGGGCTGGCAGAAGAAACTGGATTTGCTCCTGTTTTGCACGTGTTGGAATGACTGCAAGCAATAAGGAAGCCAGAAACTAGGTACTCCTGGCCCTTCCGTTCAGGCCGTTAGTCCAAACTGCTTTTAGCTCTTGTGAGTTTCAGCGTCACAATGTGCTGGCCAAAAACTCTAAAATCAGTTTGATAGCATTGTGACAAACAAAATGTGCTGTACAACTCAATACAGTTGAAATAAAATCTCTATATTAGTGCTGCTGTGTTTGGACCCATTCTTTCATTTGTGGAGAATTCTTCTTGCAGGGTCTTTCCCAGGCTGCTGGTACCTGCCGCCTTTTCCCTTGATGAAGGTACGTCGGGAATTTAATATCCCTTCTCACAAATCAAGGGTAGGACACAAAGCACCTTCTGCTGTGGTCTTCTACTCTGAGGCCCTTTTCTGAACAAACCTGCAGCTGCCCAGGATACCAGCCCCTTCCAGCCTCACCGAGGCATTACGAGAGCGGAATTTTTCTTTTCCCAGGAAGAGCTGTTAGGCAGGAGTCACTAGCTCTTCACCAGCGTGTTTATACCACTTTTTGCCCGGTGGGTTGTAACGGTTGTGTTCCTCTGCGCAGGATGACAGCTGGGGACTGCTGTGCTCAGCCTGATGCGCCAGGGCTGGTGCAGGTAAGTTAATAGTTCGTGGCGGAGCTGGAGAGGATCTCTTAGAAAGCCTGTCTTCAATTTAAAGCATCCAGGGATCTTAAGATTGAGCGGATCCCTGGTAAGCTACTCCCACAGCTCAGGTCAGTGCCATGTCAGACAGGTACTACCCAAATGCTTTGTTGAATTAGAAATGTTAGGAGCAGGATAGCTTCTCGCCCGTGAAAACTAACCTGAATTTGCTCCTGAAACAGCCGCACCGTCCTCTTTGAAGGCAACATTGCTGAATATTTATAATGAACGGTGTTCCTACAAGAAAGGACAGTCTGCTGATTAACTCCCAGGCTCTGGTCGGAGCAGTTCCAGCGTCATCTTGGCAGGCGGTAGAAGCCTGGCTGCTGGGACTCTGGTGTCACCCTTTGGCTTCCCGTCACCAGCCAGGACAGTGCTTTGGCGGCGTTTCCCCCGCGCGTTCGAAGCTGAAAGCAGAGATTTTGCTGAGACACTCGTGACTTCTTGTCACGTCAGGCTGGCCGTGCCAGCAAAGGGCGCTGAACGCTCGTGATGACTGAGCACAGAACAAAGCATTGTCACTCAAAGAACATAAAGCTGCCATTTGCCAACGCGTTCAGCCCGAGGTAATCTATATGCGCGCTGAAATGTGTCTAAACCTAGCACAAACGGCACAGAGATCAAAGCCTTCCCGTATCAGTGCACTAACTGCCACGAATCCTTAGCAAATTAACAGCCGGCGCTGCCTACGTACCGTAATACCTCGTCAGCCACGGAACGCGATACACGGAGGTGCGCTGAGGAGCCAGGCCAGCCTTGCGATGGCTGGCGGTACGCAGCTGCGAAGCCATTAACATGCTGCTGGAACGGCAGGGGATGCGAGGAGACGCGTTGAGCCTTGGTTATGAAAGAAGAACGGAGGAACGTGGTGCGTGGCCTTCTGAACCCTGCGAGGGCCGAGCAGGAAGCTGTTTAAAGCAGGAGACGTGGACAAGAAGGATGCCGGCTTTCTGAGGATGAGTTTGATGTGTTTCTGTCCTTTCAGCTTTCAGTGTAAGATAGTGGTACATTTCTCTCCCAAAATGGTAGGGTTCTGTGAAAATGAGCTTTGGGTGCTGCCGTTTGTCCGTGGTACCTTGGGCATCTTGTATCTCCCAGTTAAACTAACACACGTGCCAAATGGTCCATAGATGAAAGATGCTGCACGCAGTCTCTGGTATGTTTAAAATAATAATATATTTTTTTTAAAAGTTGCCCAAAGCAGCACACAACTTCAGTCTTGCCAAGTTCAGGCTAGTTGTACGACTTCACTCTCGCGCGCAAGCGTAGTTCTTACCGACGCGTTTCTCTGTGGTTCTTTCTTACTGGGCGCCCCGTCAGTTGCGAGTCCCCGCGTCGACCTCTGCGCTGAAAAGCCGGGTGCTGCCCCGACGCTGCTGGACGGGCCCGCACCAAGAGGAGTGCTCAGGTGCGGTGACAGCGGCCTGAGGGTAAGCCTTGGCTGGGGGGTATTCAGAAGCTCTGTATGTCCTGGGACAAAATGTTCGTCGCTGGAGCCGGCGCTGCTCCTTTGTGACAGGGGGCTGTAGAGCGCTCCCTGTCACTTGGTAATCATGGAATCACAGAACGGTTTGGGTGGGAAGGGACCTTCAAAGCCCATCCAGTCCAACCCCCCTGCCAGGAGCAGGGACATCTCCAACCAGATCAGGTTGCTCAGAGCCTCATCCAACCTGGCCTGGAATGTTTCCAGGGATGGGGCATCCACCGCCTCTCTGGGCAACCTGGGCCAGTGTTCTACAACTCTCATTGTGAAAAATTAGCAGTCCTATTCAAAAGCAATCTAGAAAAATTGGTATAGTGGCAAAGAAGAATGTATTTTCACTCGTGGTCTTTAAAAAATGCAAGTTTCTATTCATTGAAACTTGCAGACAGACAATTTTTGTTTACTGGCTGCAAAGGCACGTGCCAAGAGAAAGCATTTGGCGCAGCTGTGTCGGAAACAGGCTGACGCGTGGGGTAAGAGACGCAGGACATACCCTGCGCAGAGCATCTGCCTTTGGAACGCACGGGAAGTAAACCATTTGATAAAAGCCCGTGGTATTGGAAGGAGGGAGGCATGCAGCGTCGCAGACTCGTGACAGGGAGGCATCTAAGGAGGAACAGATCGAACAGCGACGACAGAGCCAGAATTCCGCAGAGAGCTGGTTAGCGGTTGAACCGCGGAGGCTGCAGCGGTGCTGCCAGACCCGCGGCTGAAGGAAAGGCGGGGAGAAGGGAATTATGCTGCCAGCTGGATTGCGCTCCTTGCCGGAGCCAGAGCGTCGTCGTTTGGGGAAGAAAGAGCGAATGCTGCGGGTCAGCGTGGGGCTGGAAGGGGGACAGGGCACGCGTTGAGCGGAGGCTGGAGGCAGAGAGAGAAGTGTGCAGGGGAAGAGAGGGGGACAGCAAGCAGCGGCAAGGCTGGGCGCTGCTGACGGTGTTACCTCTGACTCTGAGCTCCCACATTTTTTGCTAAAAAGCATTTTATTATTGAGCTGTTCCATGGAAACTGCCAGCATTCCCCAGAATAAGTTGTTCGGGGGAGCTCCCGCACTAAGGCAGGAACGGTTCAGTGGAGTTCTCTACCAAGAGAGCCAGAGGGACTGTGATCCCTCTTCGTGTCATCAGAGTCAACCGCGCTCGCTGCCGGAGCTACGAAGCGGTTTCCGTCACGCTGTACCTCCTGCCGCGTCTGCTGCACGATCGTGTCTCCCGGCACCCAGCGTGAGTAGCGAGGCGCTGAAAGGCGCAAGCCTCGGCTTTGCCGGGAGCCCGCAGCGCTCTGGGCGCTGATGAAAAACATCATTCTGGCTGCAAAAAATCATCTGTTCCGCAGCTACGGGCTCAGCTTCAAAGCGCTGAAGGAAACACTTAAAAGGGACCTGTGTTTTGGCTTTAGTTCTAGGGGCTCGTTCCGGTACGGACTACGTATCGCTGGCTCCGAGCTGAGCTGCGGACGATACCGCAGAACTCGCCTGTCCCACCGTCCTGCTGCACAGGGAGGGAGGAGAAGCCTTAAATTGTTTCATGGAAGCAATGCAAAGGACAATCTCGGGAACGCTGAGGAAATGTTTTTGTGAAGTGGACTTTTTTATTGATTTTTTTTTTTTAATATTTGCACTTAGTATGCTTTACTTGAGTTTTGGCTGCTTACACTCAGCAATCATTACATAATTCTTAAGAGAATAAATTTTTACTGAGGAAATCAAAACGCACAGCCTCTCGGGAAGACGGCGGCACGAGTTCACTGGAATGGTAGGCCATCGGCTCCTTGGGTAAGGCAACTCCCGTCAATGGTGCAGGATTTTAGCTTTGATGACAACACTGACACAATTTCTGCTCCTTCCTGCTGTTGCTACTGAAATAATCAGCCAGCCTGCTGAAAAAGAGGTAAAAATAGTATCTTCTGATCTCTCCTTATCATCATTTTTCCTTGTTTCCTGTTTTACCTGTCTGCTTTAATTTGAAGTGGGGAACTCTGTTAGCAACCCCACCCAGAATATTTAAGGTAGTCAGTCTAACATCTTCTTCCCCACTTCAGCCATGTGGAAGAGCAGACTGATTTTGCTTTCAGTTTACAAACAGGAACAGTTTCCATCAGTTTAATCCATTCTGACCCCTTTCTGAAACTTCAGTTTGGGGCTGTGCTATAAACCAAAGTGATGACCTGGACAGGCTGGAGCAGGGCCTATAGTGACAGGATGAGGGGTAATGGTTTCAAAATAGAGGGAGGCAGATTCAGATTGGATATTAGGAAAAAATGATATATGCTGAGGGTGGTGGAGCACTGGCCCAGGTTGCCCAGAGAGGTGGTGGATGCCCCATCCCTGGAAACATTCCAGGCCAGGTTGGCCGGGGCTCTGAGCAACCTGATCTGGTTGGAGATGTCCCTGCTCCTTGCAGGGGGGTTGGACTGGGTGGGCTTTGAAGGTCCCTCCCAACCCAAATCATCCTGTGATTCTATGAGGAGGGTGATTTCCGTTAAATAAGGGGTTTGGTTTTGTACCTTCTTGTTAAGGAATCTTATCACAACCATAAGGTAATGTATTTAAGGCCAGGAAGCATGCAGGTGCTAATCTCACTGCTTTCTTGCTCTGAGGGCAACCAAGATAGAGGAATGGCATTTTCATCTTCTCTCACTGCTGCAAGCAGAGAGAGACATTACCACACTCTTCCTTTCCCAGCTCCTTGCTCTTCCACTTTTGGTTCCGAGCAGATTCTTGTTCTAGAAGGGTAAGAATGGTTATGCTAGGGTAGGGAAAAAAAGTAGTCTTCGTAGTCTGCCTCCAGTCGTAGTTAACAGCAGAATGCTGAGAAGAGTTTTAAGAGGGCAGACATGTACTAGTACATCCCAGGTGTGAACTCCGAGCTTCTACAACTGCGCAGCTGGAGGACTAGCAGTGACAAAGGTACCACTTTTAATCACGGAATCACAGAATGGTTTGGGTGGGAAGGGACCGTTAAAGCCCACCCAGCCCAACCAGTGTTCTGGGCCAGTGTTCCACCACCCTCAGTGTAAAAAATTTCTTCCTAATATCCAATCTAAATCTGCCTCCCTCTATTTTAAAACCATCACCCCTCATCCTGTCACACCAGGCCCTGCTGAAGAGTCTCTCCCCATCTTTCCTGCAGCCCCCTTTAGGCACTGGAAGGCCGCTCTCAGGTCTCCCCGGAGCCTCCTCTTCTCCAGGCTGAACAGCCCCAGCTCTCTCACCCTGGCCTCACAGCAGAGCTGCTCCAGCCCTCTGATCATCATCTTCGTGGCTCCTCTGGACCCTCTCCAACAGCTCCACGTCCTTCTGATGTTGGGGGCTCCAGAGCTGGACGCAGTGCTGCAGGTGGGGTCTCACCAGAGCGGAGCAGAGGGGCAGAATCCCCTCCCTCAACCACTGCCCACGCTGCTGGGGATGCAGCCCAGGATGCCGTTGGCCTTCTGGGCTGTGAGTGCACATAAGGGCACTTTTAAGGGTGATATTCTTTGTGAATATAGCTTTTTTTTTTTTTTTTAATTTTCCCCCAGTCAAGTAACCTCCCATGGCACTTACTTCCCCAGTTGCCCTGTGATTAAGTCCCTGATTTGATTTCCGCTATTTGACGTCCTCTATTAGTCCCGCTCACCCTCCTTTATACTACCTACGCTTTTACCACCTATCTTTTTATAAAATAAAACACGCTCTGAGGATTCCTTCTCCAGTATTTCCTTCTGTTGAATCTGTTCCTACCCTTGATGCTGATTGTTCTCTATCCCATTTTAACTCTACCCAGCCTGTTCTGGGGCGGGGGGGGAGATTATATTTACACACATTTGGGATTTTTAAGGGCAAATGTGACACTTGTCACTCCTGATTTGTTCTGTATTCCGCTTCCACTCCCTTCTAAACCTGTTTTCTGTTCCATTTTGTGAACTGATGCTGTCGAACACCTCTAACCTCGCCGTGTCTTTCCAGCGTGGCGGTGGGCAGCGCGGCGTGTCCCAGCCTTGTCCCCAGCCGCTACCGGGGGGTCGACCCGGGGTCCTGAGGAAGCCAGCAGCCTCCATCGCCTCCTTCCCCGCCCTCTTCTCCAGGTTGTCGCTCTGTGGGATTTAATTTAAGTTAATTCCTTCAGCCCCGCTCTCTCTTTCCGAGGGTTTGGGCCCAGGCCCGCCGCAGGGGACCGCCCTGCCGCACCCCCCCCCTCCTCCCCCGCAGCCCTCCTGCACCCACGGGTGCGTGGGGCCGGGCTGCTTTCGGGGAACGCGCTGTCCCCGCTCCGCCGCGGGCCGGGCCGCTGAGCCCTGAGCCGCCACCTGCCCTTTGCTTCAGGAACCGGCCCCGCCGCCCGCTCCCTCGCGGGACGGCCGAGGGGACGGCGTTGGAGGAGCGGCGGCACGGAGGCCATGGCGGCCCGGAGAGGACGGCGAGGATGCAGGTGAGGGGACTGGCCGGGGAGCAGATCTGAGGGGACTGGGAGGCTGTGAGGGGACTGGGGGGGCTGAGGAAAGTGGAGGGGCTGAGGAAAATGGGGGAGATGAGGGGAATGGAGGGGCGTCTGAGAGGCTGGGGGGGCTGAGGGCAATGGAGGGACTAAGCAGGGTGGGGGAGCTGAGAGGGACCGTTGGGCTGAGGGGAATGGAGGGGTCTGAGGGGTCTGAGAGGGCTGAAGAAAATGGAGGGTCTGAGGAGAATGAGGGGACTGAAGGGGGTGTCTTGAGGGGCCGGGGGGGCTGAGGGGAAAGGAGGGGCTGAGGCGGCTGGGCGGTGCTGAGAAAATGGCGGCGCTGAGGGAAATGAGGGGACTAGGGGAGCTGAGGGGACTGGGGGAGCTGAGGGGACGGGGGGAGCTGAGGCGAGTGGCGGCGCTGGGGCGTCTGAGGG
>JAAGAY010142684.1:0-29699 GCA_011801015.1 Ardeotis arabs
GCGGGAGTGGGGCTGCGGGAGTGGGGCGGTGGCTGGTGACACCCCGGTGCCGCAGGCCGCGGCGCTGCGCGTGTCCTGTTTGGTGCTTGTGAGCGGCCAGTCATCACCTTATCTTCTCAATCAGCCTCTTTTGGCCCGAGGTGTGACTTCTGCGGCTTTCTTCTCTTTCCCCGTGGCATGTAGGTGGCACTGCCATCTTCTGAGTTTCCAGGCTGCTGCCTGCCGCTCCCCTGAGCCTCTCCAGAGCAGTTTCCCCGCTGGCCGGCAGACCGGCCAGGCCGGGGTCAGGACCCGTCGCTGGACCACCTCTGTCTCCCAGCTCCCGCGCTCCCATCTTGAGACGGCGAGTTAGCCGCCACGCACCGGCAGCGATTGGCTTCAGGAGGCACCAGGCACCGGTCAGCGTGGATGTTGTGCTAGCTAGCCTCTTTCTCCTATACAGGCGTATGCGAGAGCAATAGTATCTTGGAAGCAACGTCTTAGTAACCACTGAGGAAATGAATATAGGCAGCAGAGGCATTTTCCTGTTTCAGTAATCATGGCTTAGTTTCAGGCTTCGTACTTTAATGGTGCCAAGGCTGAGAACGCCAGAAAATCTGTAGAGTGCCACGGGTCATTCAGCATCTGCCCCTCCTGCCCAGCCGTTCCTTGGTCCCGAGCATCTTGCCATCCTCTTGTAGCTAGAGTGACTGTATTTAGACATGCTCTTGTTGCTTGGATTACGAGCAAGAGATTTTTTTGCTTCCCCCCTGCCTCACGTAAACACTGTATGCGAGGCATTAACATTTCCAAACACACATTAAAAGAGCACTTAGCGATGTGCAGCCAGTTGGATCACTCAGCTGGTTGAACAAAGCTACCCCTGTAATTTTGCATACAGGGTGTCTTGCACATGAATGGGAATAAGGAGGGAGCATGGTATGATGTGTTCTCTTTGCTGGACTGCGCTGTTCCTGTGTCCTGGAGAAGATGGGTATGAAAGAGGGTAGTAACCACAGCAAAATTGTCTTCTCTGTTAGCCATTCCAAAACATTTGTGTATTTCTGTGGCTCATATATATAGCAAGAGGCCAAAGGGCATCTGAATTGCAGTTTTCCTCATTTAATCCGTAAGGGTGAAGTGATTGAAGGCATTCCAGCTTTAGTGAGTCCTCCACCCGGAGGACTACACCTCTCTTGAGACCCTCATGAATCTGTGGAAGGGCTTGGACAGGCTTTGTGTGGGCTCTCTAAAATAAAGAAGAGGCAGGGAAGAAAGGGTGAATGTAGGTAATGTCCATTAAAAAAAAAAAAAAGTAGAATTCAGCAGGACTTTTGGCATTTGTTAATAAATATCAATCTCTACATGGCACGTGAGCCGTGTGGTGCCAAACCTGTATATGGAGAAGTCCAGAGTACTGAGAGGAGGGACTGGAGTTGATCAGTTTGTGTAAATCTCCCTCCCTCCTGCAGAGGTTAAACTGACAGGGAGGAGAACACCTCTGGTTGCAGAGAAGTCACAGGATGTTTTCTGAAAAATACCCTTGGAGCTGTCTTGTCTCTTCTGCTAGATCTTAAGTATTGCTTTACTCGGTAGTTTCTAGGCAGAACTGGTGCTGATCTACACAAACCCCAGCTTTGAGGCTTTTTCTCTGCCTTTGATTCCCCAGCAACCTTTCCCTCTTTGTACAAAATGAGTTTCCTGGCTTTCCTTCACCGGGCAGGGAAGAGCCTAGCTCCCTCTCAGAGCCCAAAAGCCAGACTCTCATGTGAGGCTGTGTTGCGGCCCGGCTCACCTTTGCGTTGTATTTTTGTTTGTAAAGCATGAGGAGTTTTCCGTGAAAGAGGAGAGCTTCTTCCTACAGCTGGTTCTTCTAGTCTGAGATTCAATTCAGTTCAGACATCACTCCCCACCTCTTTTTTTTTTTCCCCACAGCTACAGTTGCTAAAGTGATTGACAAATTTGAGGATGAAACTGCAGATGACATTTTGCCTGTTGGTAATATACGGAAAAAAGCTTCAGCCTCTCTCTTGGAAGCTGATAAAAGGTACAGTGGAAAAGCTACATCTCGCAAAGCCTTGCAAGAGGAACTCTGGGGAGATGCTCTGTCTGAAGAAGGATCAGGTAAGGAATCTCCTTTCTCTCCCCTTTTCACTAGACTACTCAAAATTGGATGGTAGCGTGTTGACAGAGTTGGTGCCGTCTGAACTGAGATGACAAACTTTAGGTCCCTGTTACAGAGCACTAGACAGGTACAATTAAGTTGGACGCCTTCTTGAAGTGCCTTCCTGAAATTCAGGCCGTATTTCTGGCCCAAGGGAAGGGGAGATCCCAGAGAGGAGCTCCACTTCTACAGACTGAAGAAAGAGTGTGACTAAGTGTAAGGTGAGGTTCAGTGCGCTGGCTGAACATTGTGTGGAGGAAAAGAAACAGCTCCCTTTTTTAAGCCAATATATGCAGATTCTCATTTAAAAATGCGTATAGCAAATTCTGACCACCTTGTTTGCTTATCATGTCATTGTTTCATGGGAAAGCTGAGCCATGGGTTTACTAATCTTTACTGTGGAAAATGATGTGAGCTGAGATATTTTTGTGGATATGGCCTAGTGTTTCCGTTATTTAGCCAAAACAAAAAGTAAGATCATACACAGATAAAGCAGAGTTTGCAGCTCAAATACCCTGGACAGGTAGCTGCTGATGATGCATACTGCAACGTGGCACAATTTGCTGGTCAGTAAATAACTTTTTTTCTCTTTTAATTATTAGCTGAAGAAGCATTGGAAGAGTGGTACAGTGGCAGTGAAGATTCAGAAGAGAATGGCAGCTTAGGCAGTAAGACGAAGGATAAGCCCAGCAGTGCTGGCAGTGACCAGGAGGATGGCTTGGAAGATGACGAAGAGGCAGATCGGTCTGTCAAGGCTAAGGCACCAAAGTTCAGTTTCCAGAATATCTCAGACTTCGAGAAATTTACAGAGGGGATGGATGATGTAGGAAGCAGTGAGGGAGAAGAAGATGAAGGTGAAGATGATGCCAGCATGGAAGAAGGAAGTGATGAGGAGGAATATAAGAGTGAAAACCATGACAATATAAAGGAAACCAAAGACAGTGAAGATGATGGGGGGGTGATGACATTCTCAAAAGGACAAGAGGCTGAAGAAGTAGAAAAAGGAAAAGCTGTGAAGAACCAGCTAGGTTTGTGCATGTTTGCTTTGTATTTTGACAAGACTTTCACCTTGCTGACACTGCAGAAACTGCCCACGTTGGGAACCACTGCAGCACGTTAGCGTGCTGTTAGAGTGTACTACATGTGCATGTGACAGCAGCGCTAGTCGTTTGCAAATGTTCTGCCAAAGCTGCTGTGCAGACTGGTGTCACTGCTGGTACAAAAGCTCATGTTCTGAAGTGTATTTATCCACTGGCTTAATTGAACCAGCGCTGAATATACTTGTACTGGTGGGGACAGAGACTTCCTGCGCTGGTTATGCTGTGCAGTGATACTGATAGCGCTTCTGTTCCTTTTCAGAATGTAATGCTGAATGCAGTTTCTGTCCCATTGAGCTATCAACCTCCATTTGCGGCATGTCCTTTTAAACAGTAAAACAAAAGGATGTTTTTTTCTGTGGATCACAGAATTGCAGTCAGGATCATAGGATGGGATGCTGCTTTGCCCAGAGACACCTTGTGGTACCAGTTTTGTGCTGCATCAGTGAATGCAAAGATTTGCTCTAGCCAGGATTCACGTAGCCCAAAGGAGAGAGCCTGTGCTGTTAAATCAACAGCTCCTTCACGAGGAGCGAGTGCTTTGGCTTGCTAAATAATTGTTTTATTTTCTCTTTGTTATGAAGCACTGTGGGATCTACTGTTGGAAGGGAGAATCAAGATGCAGAAGGCACTCGTAACAGTCAACCGGCTTCCGCAGCCAGATACTTACCCAATCTTCAGAAAGGAAGGCGGACAAGAATTTGACAATGCTGTCGAGAACTGTAAGAATTCTTTGATCTCTCTACTTTGGGTAGGCTCTGCTGTAGCCAGGATGTTTTGCATGTGTGGGGAAGAGTTAATGGGAAAGCGAGGGCTTTGAGTTACACGTGTCTGTAGTACTTGGTAGTTGGTTTGTATTACCTTAATTGTTAGTTAGGTACCGTGCAAACAGAAACCAACAAGTGTTTCCTACCCCAGACAAAAAAAAAGTCTGCTGTCACCCAGGTCTGTAGATGCCTACTTGATCTCTGCTGTGGCCTGTCACCATTGGTGTCATGTCAGAAAGCCTCAGCTCACATCCTGCTGCTATTTGTAGTTCGTGTGAGGAGTGAAGTTTACTTCTCAAATTTACATTTCACGCTAGATCTTGGGAAGAATTGGTTTGGTTATTGCAGTGCAGAGTTGGGATGCTTCTTTCTCCGTAGACACCTTGTGGTACCAATGTTGTGCTGGGTCAGTGAATGCAAAGGTTTGCCCTAACCAGGAGTGATGTAGCCCGAAGGAGAGGGCCTGTGCTATTAAATCAGCAGCAGATATCTTTTCAGCTTGGAGCTGCTTTGTCCGTTTATTTCTTAGGATCACTGTTAATGATACTGATCTGGTGAGATTCTTAGCAGATTCTCCAATATGGCAAATATAATGTGCACACTCCAGTTAATAAGTGCAAAGTACTCAACTTCCGTGTGTTGTGAATCTATTTTATTTTTAGAACTGTGCACCTTTTTACTGGCCTTAAGGTAAATGCACAGGGAGGTAGATGTCTGCTGTGTTATCCTTAGGAATAAATACAAACAACTGCAGATATCAGTTGGTGTCCATTTCTCCCTGACGTGTTTGTTGTTTTCTGTCAAAAACCACACAGATTACAATGTTTATACACAGATTTTTCTTTTTTCTAATCCCACTAGTCAAAAGTTAATGAACTTCATAGGATATTCTTCCAGTGATTTTGAATAGTAAAGATAAGCCCAGGAGCATTTTAAAGTTTGCCAGGTCGGTTATCCCTTTCACTTCTGTTTCTTCTTTCCCAATCTTGAGATAGTGCTCCCTTTCCAGAACGTTTGAGCTCCGCAGGTGAGCACCTGGTGGAGGATCCCGAGAAGGCCCCTCAGGTGAACTGGTCGGTGGGAAACACTGTGGTGGCGTCCACAGCCTTTCACGCTAAACATCAGCGACGTCAGCTGAACCCTTTGGTTTGCTGTGGCTGTGTATCCGTTCCTCCACGCCGTCGGCCAGTTTGTCTGTGCTGTAGTGGCAGCTGCGCGTTGAGAAACTTTGGCCTGGGCTGGCACAAGCTGTCTTAAACCTGGGTTAGGAGCTCTTGCCATCATCAAACCTGACCCTGAGTCTTGCCCCTACACCAGGTTTTGACTGTCGTCTCGCGGCTTACAGCTGATCTGAATGTGCTAGCTAATCAGCTTATCTGGAGTTACAGCAGGTGAGAGACTTTAAAATATAAAGTTAGCTCTGCTGCTTTGAACAAAGTGATTACGGAAAAAAAGGCGAACTTCCAACAACACTGAGGTGACCTTTCAGTGAAATGCATGTTATTAATGTGTTTAATGAGATGCATTACAAACTGCACTGAGCACCGTGTTTCATTACAGGTCTAAAATGCAATATCGTTAAAGACCTTTAACAGAAACAATGGTTGACATTTTGATATTTCCCATAAGCAAAACATGTCCAGGAACTTGGAGTATAATACTGTACGCAGTACGGCAGAGAGGTTAATCTTTCAGTTGTCCGGACCGCTGAAGGAAAATCCGCTGATCGTAACTGCTCAGTGATTCCGTCCCCACCCTCTTCTCATAATCTGGGCAGGGAAGTTGCAGTAGTCTGCTCTGATATTCCTGATAACCTGGGGTCGTGTTCTGTATTTTGTCTGTGAAGACAGCAAGAAAATAAAGCTGGAGTGACCTGGGCGACGTTAGCAGAGGAGTCACTTGGACTGACAGATGGAAGTAATGAATTTAGGAATATTCTGGTACTACTACACTTGTTTAGTGTTTCCTAATGGACCCAATTTATATTTATTTTTAATTTCTGGGTTTTTTAAATACAATCTGTAATTGTGCAGTAAAGTAGGTTACAATAAGCAGTCATTTTTGGTGAGCTGCACTGTTGTCCAATGCAGTTACCTTTCACTGCTCTGCAAAGACGCTCTTTCCAGAAGTTAAAGTGCCAAGCATGAAGTAAGGAGTAAATTTACACAGGAAGATCTTATGGAAGACTAGGGATGTAGTTGGTGTTATGTGGCAAAGACCCATTTCTCTCTCACTTTGCTGTGTTGGACCCTAGGAGAGGGATTCATGTCTCGTCAGCAGCTCGAGCTTTACCCTGTGGGCAGTCTGAGCTGTGTTACATCCTCAGTCACGGGGCTTCTGTCCGGGTAACAGGGCTGGGACCTGTCAGTTCAGGAGGTGAAACGCTGCTTTCCGAGAATATACATCATAATATATTTAAAGTTCTTTCATGAATTGATGCACCTTGATTTAGGGGGGAAAAAAAAATCTCACTTATTATAAATCAGCTTCCAGTAAAAGTCCTAATTTTTCACTGATCAAGTGGCTTAGTGGCTTCTGTAGAAATAAACTTCTAAACTATTCTGAACAGTGATGTAGTGGGCTGGGTAAACATTTCTGGACTCCTGAGTTCTTATCCCAGTTGCGTTACCAGCTTATAGGTAGGATCTCGTTCCCCAGACAGGAAAATTAACAGAATTGTGCATGAGAAAGTTTAAAGGTGAGTGGAAGACAGGACTTTGTAAATACTGCATGTTGAGGAGGTTCCATTGTATGTGATGTGTGTTGGACAGGGTTTGGGATAATCATGGCTTTGATGCTGTTTTGGACTAGATGATGCTCTCCTTTCAGGGACGCTTCAGCACTTCTTTCCAAATCCACAAAATAAATTTGGCATGCTTTCATCATCTTTGTTGACTAGGAGGAAATGGTTTGATGTTCAAGCTGCACAGAGCAGTCGGTGCCAAGACCTCCAGCCTCTCAGTGTACGCTGTAGCCTGCTGAGGGCAGGAGAGCACAGAGAGGTCTCGGCACCCGGCTCCCTGAGGTCCTGGACGAGTCCCTTGTGTCTCTTTGAAAGCTGCCCCAGAATGCTTTCAGTAGTTTGGCCCAAGTCCTTCTGTTGCTCATGAAATTTCTGCTCTGTGCTCACAGGAAAGATGATTTTTTTGAAGTGGAAAACAATCCTTCCTATATGTGCCTCTTTGGTATCTCACACTTATGACAACCCTCTGTGCAGCCAGCAGTGGCAGTGAAATTCCCGAAGGGTTTGAGTATAATTTTGTTAAAGAGTAGACAGCAGTGCTCTGTACATGTGCAGTTTTAAAGCCAAATCTGAGTGAAAATGGTCAGGCTTATTTTCCAAGTTTTGAGATTGGAGGTTATAAAACCTCAAGTGTTTAATTTATTATTTTTGTAATCTTTTATGAATTTTTTTTTTTTAAAAAAAGGTACAATGTGCCTTGGACAGTCTTGGATTCCTGAGATCTCAGGTTCTGGTGGATGATTTACTGCAAAATTGCTTATAAATTGAAGTAGAAAATGTTTTGCAGACCTGGCAGCTTTCAGGCTTCACACCCATTTGTCACCCAGCATTTCCCTTTGTGTATAGAACAAGAATTAATTAGGCTGCACTGCAGGAAAAGTTTATGGCCATAATTTATATAGGATGAATTTCTGTTTAAAGAGACAGCATTGCTTTGTTTGCACTGTCTTACTTTTTCTTTCCTTTTTTTTTAATCTTTAATTAGATTCCAGATTTTTTTCTGTCACCCTTTTTACATACAAATTGGAGACCAAACCGTGGTCATGGAGCTCATGTTTATTCCTGTTTTGCATCCATGGAGAAAGTCTGAGTGGTTTTTAATACTGAAATCACAGTGGCTGCGCTCTGAATGCAGTGGAAATGTTTAATGCGCTGCACATGTGAACTCCCACGGCTTACGTTTCTGAGGTGCTGCTGCCTGCGGTGGTCTGTTTCTCCAAGATACATTTGTATTCTCTTGCACCCTATCTTCCAGTCTAGTCCAGGGCTTGAGATGTTGCCTCTGTTTGGGGTCTTGCACGTTCAATTAATGTTTTTCATAATCAATGCAAGTCAGAATTTGCAATCTGCTCCTGATTTGCACATTAAAGAGACCCATTAATTAAAAATTCCAATCCCTGGCATGTTCCCGCAGGATCCTTGCATTATTTACATAGAAAAAGAGTGCAAGGTGCAAGTTTCTGCGCTGTGTCTCCGCACAGATTGCATGCCTGCCATTCATATTCCTGTGTATGTTTTCAAGGGGGAGGAAGGTTAGGAGTGGATCTCATGAAAATGTCGCCAAAAATTACCTCAAGGGCAAGAAAGAGCTAAAGAAGAGGTGGAAGCAACATCAGTGAAGCCACATCCAGTGTCGGGAATTAAACAAGTCCTAGGGTTGGGGCTTGTTCTGTTAAATCTTGATTCAAGGACAAAAAACCCACAGCTCATTGGGGGGCAAGGGGGCAACAAGAGCTTTAAGAAACGATATCTCTCAGTCAACAAAGGCTAGAAGCTGCTGTTGTATGGGCTTCCCAATATGGTCACGTAGCTCTGCTCTTGCTATTTTCATTATTTTCTGTTTAGAATTCTTGTTAAAAAGACTAAGCTGGGAATGTTTCAGTGACTAGTAGTTAGACAGCGATACTTTGTGCTTCACAGAAAGAGCGGGGAATTCTAGCTTTTAAATAGTATAATACGTCATTTTCAGTTTTTAGTTGTCGAGATGATAAATTAAAAACGTAGAAACACAGGTGAGGCTCTTGCAGAAGGCAAGATGCCCGTGGAAACTGCAAGACTTCAAAAGGACAAGTAGTTGTGTATGTTTTCATATCCTTATGCTTTCACTTTCCGAGAGTTCAGTAGGTCCCTGAAATGGAAACGAACAGTTGAATTTTTGTAGGTTTCTTTTGCTTTGACTCCATCTGTCAGTGGATTAAGAGAAAACACTGGAATCCCACATTTCTGTTCTTGAGCATAAGCTCCAGTTAAGTTGTTGTGGAGAAGTGGAGAAAATACTGGTTTTGGTAAAAGGTGGACATGCAGGGTCTGTAAGAATGGATTTGCTCACTGAAGGGACAAAAGTGGGAACAACAAATATTAACTGTTGTTTACACTTTGTAGAGCTGTGGAGAACCTATAGAAAGGTTTGTGATCAATAGGAAAATAAACCTGAATAAAGTGAACAGGATAAAAAAAATCAAATTAAACGCTCCGTGTGCTTGCAAGGCCGTTATTCCCAAACCTGCCGGGGTTATTAATGTGCTCATGGAGCAGCAGCAGCTCAAACTTTTCAGCACAGTGCCTTGTCTGCTGCTAATAGATACAAAATTGTACAGCTTTTAAAGTTCTGCTGAAATCTATACATCTTTTCTCAACTCACAGTGATGTTTGAACTTTAATTTGTATTCTCTGTAGTCAGCTGGGTCTTGTTTTCCGTGTCACTCTGGTGTTACTCTAGATGGTCCAAGCATGGACGTTCTCTGGCCATGAGCTGGTGGCATGGCATCCTTGCAGAGGACGCAGTTCCTGTGTTCCTTGTACTCAAGGAGGACGCATTATCCAGAAGAAACCCGGTTTCCCCCATCGTATAGCATTTCTATAGTATCCCCTTTGAAATCCCTCTGGAAGGTTTGTTGTGTTGGGCTCATTTGCACAAGATGAGCTTATGTTGGAGACGGCTGATGAGCAGTGCTGCGGTGCGTGACCTCGTCCAACCTATGAGCACGCTGCGCTGGGGCCCGGAGATAGCAGAACAGTGCGTCTTGCCTCTTGGGAGCAAGTTAAATGTGATGCTGGAGACCAGTCCTTTTTTGTACCCTGCCAGCGGTGCTCCTCGCAGCCTGTGTGGCAGTATGGATAGCGTGGCCGCTCCAGGGATGCAATTACACCTTGAAATGGGAAACGGCAGTTGCTGCCGGAACAGTGGTTCCCAGCCCTGCCTTTCCTTTGCCGTATTGAGTTTGGACTGCGGAATATTAAGGCGTGTGCACCTTTCAAGTCCTTCAATATGTATTTTAAATAGGGTGCTGTGAAGAAACTTTGTTCAAAAGGAAGAGGTGGAAAGATGAATCAAGGGAAACGAGTGTGAACTACTTGTAAAGTTTGCAGGAAGCAACTCACTGTTCCTCATCTTATTGTAGCCAGTTTTTCAACTCCCAGTCAGTTGCTGGATAACTTGTTTCATGTTGATTAGTTGTTCCCTTAAGGCGGTGTTTGTCTCAGGTGCCAACAGTTGCTAGTTAATTGTGTTTTATTGAAAAGTAGAGCTGAAAGGAGCACTTGCAAAACTTTGCAGGACTTGCCTGGTGTTCAGTGCCTTCTGGGAAATGGAGATGCTAAGTTTTTGTTCCTAAATGTACAGCCCTCCAAATGCTTCGACACACCCAGAAATGTCTGTTTCTGGGGTGGAAGTAGGTGTGGTTTGTGGTGGGTGTGCTGGTGACGGACTGTGCTCCCCCCTGGAGCTATGGACCCTTACAGTAGTGGCCTGAGCTGGGCTCTTGGTACGCCAGACTGGTTACCTGCTGCTGTGACAGGTACGTGTGGCGCGTGACTGAACAGCGCGTTTGCGGACGAGGCCTCTTAAGGATGTGATTGAGAACCCCACTTACATTCATGGCCGGCAGGAGACCTCCAAAGATGCCATGTGTTTCCTGGTTTTACATTCTTGGGTATTAAACATTTCGGCATGAATGCTTCACACAGAATATCTTTATATTCTTCTGGGTTATTTCTGTAATGTTTTGCTGAAAAGGGACTCAAGACAAAGGGAAAGATTCTATTTAGTATATATTTAGTGTATGTTTGTTTGTGTGTTCTCAGTGTCTTTTTAATAGAGGATTTTTGCTGGATTCTGTGTTAAGTAGCTGACTAAGCATTGACTTAACATTGAATAGGATCAAGTCTGCTTTAGGTGCCGGAGAACCTGTTCCACTTCCTATAAGAGAGGATGTGTCTGGCAAGGCGTGCTTCTCTCCAGTCGTGCAGCGTGCTCCGTCTGCTGGGCTCGCCCTCTGCCTCGCTCCTCGGCCGCACCTGGCTGCCATTTTACACATCTGGTTAGAGAAAAGCTGTCAGGTGAAATGTGCCGTATTGACATAGGCCTGGGATTTTTCAGAGAAGGAATTGGCTGCCAGTAATTCACTCATAATTTTGTTATCGTCTCTATCTGTGGATCACTTTTAAAACTAAAATGTGTCCGTACGTACATCCGGAGATGATAACGCGTTCATACAGGGCAGGGTAGGTGTCACAGGAGTGGGGGAGGAACTGAGGCACAGGCTGATGACATGGTTTCCAGAGGCATAGAGCAGTTACAGGATTAATTGGTGCTACGCAAGATCATGGACTTAAATATTCTTGCTTTGAAGATTTTACTGGGAGCCTGTGCAAATACATGGCAGCAGAACTGGGTTTCCAGCCTGAGTATGAATTATTGTGATCAGATCTAGCCCACTTAAAACTGGTGGTTCATTTTAATTGAATTGTATTAGTCCAGACACTTTATGAATACAAAAAACCATCGTGCTTGTCAATTCATGCAGTGTTGAATTGGATTTAAATGGATGTGGATGCAGGTGTCCCCAAATTCCACCTTTCCTCTCTGATCTAATGAAGAATCTATTCAGCTCTTTTTGGGCCTGAGCCAAAGCCTGTTGACATTAATGAAGACTTTTCTCTCGACTAAAATAAATGAATGAATCAGACCCTTTTTGTAAATTTTGTTGTAATGATCCTGTGCCTTGGAGAGCTGTCGGTAAGAACTGGGGTCAGTAAGTGTGACAGGCTCCCGGGCTCGTGGGTGGCCATTCTGCGTATGTGCCAGCGAGTGAGAGGGAAGAGCTGGGAGGTGAGAAGCTGTAGACAAAGGCACGGGTCTCAGTTTGGGAGCTCTGGTGGTGTTTGTGTGCGTGCTTGGTTGGTCAGTGGGGGCTGTGAGGTTCTGCGCGTGTGCAGAATCTGGGCTGTGCAAGGTGCCAGGAGGTGTTTTGCGGCCTGTCATTGCTGTCTGTGAATTGTTCAGAAATCCCACGTAGGAGGTAGTGGAGAAGCGCAGGACATGTATTTAACTTGCAGTTTGAGGGTTGTTTTTTCAGGAAGAAAAAACAAAACGCTCTGGCCCTTCCTTACTGAGTGCCGAGGCTTTTAGCCTGTGGTATCTAGTCTCCTTGAGCGGAATTTTTGTCGGTTTCTCTTGTACAGCTGTGGTAAAATGGAAATGCTCCCATTTTATAGGTTATCTCCATAGCCGTGTGTGTTGGACACTGTTGGCATTTGAGGTTTATTTTAAAGCTGTCTTAAATTCTACTGCAAGAAACACTAGGAGAGTCCGTAGTCATTGACCTGATGCACCCGAACCCCAGGATTGCACCACACTTTAGGCACATCGACTAGGTTTGCCTACACTTGAGTTTCCTGAGATAATTAATAGCTAATTAAATTTAGTTTAGCTAAATACTTGTGTGTATTAGTCTGTATACTCCACAAAGAAGATGCAGGGAAACAAAGGCTTGCAAAGCATCCAGACAAGCATGTGCAAATGTCAGCTAACTGGGATTAATTGGCAATTGGTTACCTTGAGATGGAAGCTCGGTGCTTGTCATGATAAATGTAATTAATGGCCTGGTATTATATGGGGAGGTCAGTCTAGATGGGCTAATGCTCCCTTCTGGCCTTAATATCTAGATAACTATGAAATTTCACATTTCTTCTTCCTTTTTCACTCTTGCGTGTGTACTTGGGGATTCCTGCCTGGCAGAGACAGGAATGCATGCTGTCAGCTTCTTTACATTTACAGTAATGTAAAACATCAGTTTTTATAAATCTCATTTTTACAAGCCCCGTCCCCTCCCAGGTTTGGGCTGATATCAAAAGATGACGGTTGAGGCGAATCAGTAGAGCATGAACTTCATGGAAGTGTTTCTCTTTCTCTCCCTTCTCGGCTTTCCCCCTCCCCCAGTCCCCACTAATGAAATCCTTGAATACCAAGCCTTTTATTCTGTTGTTGCATTTGGTTATTTTCTTTACTTTTAGTAAACTCATCTGTGTCTGATCCTGTTGTCCTTACTGTCACGTGCAGTAATATTAGAGTGAAAGGGCTAAATTGAGTCCGTTGGGTAACTCTTTGGGAGTCAGCTGAACCGCTTGCGTGAAAGGGGTTTGCAGCGTTGGCTCCTTTGTGCTGGAGGAATACAATTTTCCCCTCTGCAAAGGCTTTTGCATCATTTGCATTCCAATGCAACCAGCAAATTGGGCCTTCGCTGTGGAGCAGACCCTTTTATTGCAATCAGCAGAAAAGTCAGCCTTTTTCCCACTCTAATTTGATAAAATTCCACAAACTTAGTGCTTTGGGAAGTGTGAAGAGAATGTGATTTCCTAAAATAACCTGGGCAGATTTACAAGAGCTTTGTTCTAGGATTCAGCTGAAGTCTGTGAGAAACATGTATGTGCCTATACCACCTCTAAAAAAAAACTGGATCACTCTCTGCTGCCAAAGGATTTGGAGCCAGCCTGTAATTTAGTCCAGGCTGGCTCTTGCAGCTTCTGTCTTACACTTACCAGTGACCTTTTATTTGGGTCTGGGGCATCAGGACATACAGGGGTGCAAATCTGAAGGCAGTGGAAGTCCCGTCCGCGCCATACTGCTCATCCTAGAGGTAGTCACGCGTTGGGGATTACAGAAAAGCTGTTGTCCAAAGCCCCGTGTTTAGGATGCGATACCTGGAGGAATTCCCTCCGCCTTTTCCTGGCTGGTAAGGTTGCTCTGCTGCTGGGAATATAGAGCAAGCTCCAAAAGTAATACTGACAGACTTCAGAATTATGATACACTGGAGCTCTGGCGTAATTCTTTGTTGAAGAAGTTAGAGGCCTAAAATGTTAAGGCTTATTGTTATTCTGAGTTGATAATCTCTGCCTTGCTTTAATAATTTTTCCTCATGCCTGGATAGCCTGCGAGTTGCACAATAATCACTCACACAGCTTTGTAATCAATGCCCAAAGTAATAGGATTCCGCTGGCCAACGGCAATTAATAAATTTGTGTCTTTTTTAAAACACTAGCAAGTCGGGCCTGAAATACGACTGACTGGCTTTCCTCATTTGCATATTTATTGCAGTGGAAAAATTCTTGCCGAATGATTGATGTTGAGCCTGCCTCTTGAATTCCAAACAGCACATTATTATGAAATGAAAAATGCCGGCCATACAGTTGATTAAAGTTGAAGACAGTGGAATCGGTGTTTTTTAAGATTGTGGGAGAATTAAAGGCATATTTTAATAGATGTTGACAAGAAGTGAACTAACAAAAGCAAAGCAAAGGATTTGCTTGAAAAGATTTAATCAAACGTGTTTCTTGGGGGATTAATTGCTGGGGATGACTAGTGCAAGTGGCTGGCTTGTGGATTTGAATGAGAAGTATTGTTCTCGGGCCAGTGTATTGAGTGCCATTTTGACCTGTCGTTTAACTCCTGTCCCACAGTCGTTTGAGAGGAGTGAAAATGCCCCGTCTTCGTCTGAATGTCGGGATAAATGCGGGTACCTGATAAAGATACTTTTCATTACGTGCAGCTATTAAAATAAGAGGTTTGATTCCTCTCCTCCTTGTAATTTGCATAATATGACCGTTGCGCTGGGCACGGCGCCTGTTCCACGCGGTGGGGACACGGTGGCTCTCCACGGTGGCAGGGGGAACTCTCCCAATATTTGGCAGCTCGGCTTTTGCTCTGCATGGTGGTTCAAATGCCAGCCTTGTTCCAGCTCTTCTGTGCGAGCGCTTCACACAGCCTGTGGAGGTACATAGATAATTAAAAGCTTGCGTGCCAACGATATTCCTGTGATGCCAGATCCTCAGATTTAATTGAGGGGAAAAAGTAGTTAATTTCCAGCTTTGAGGTGGGCTCTGGCTTTCAGCCGTGTCCTGTGCGTGCGGTGTTTCGTGTTGGTACATCACGGTAAGGGTGCTGCCACAGCAATGTCCCGTCGCGCCCTGTAAGGTGCCATGAACGTAGGGCAACGGAGTGAAAATCCGATGAGGTTTACTCCACTTTTTAGGATTCCATCCCTGAGCGTGCTGCTCTGAATCTGCTGGAGGGATGCACCAGGGTTAGGCGGGGAGGAGCTTTGCTGGTGGAGCAGTTTTGGGAATCCCACTGGTTGGCTCTCCGTGAATACCTTTGAAAGCCTGGCCTTGAGACACCGGCTTTTTTCCATCGACTTAAAGCGTCTCTGCGTGAAGCCGCTCCCTGCTGCTCCACACCAGCTGCTGCTCTCTGCAGCTGCTTGGGAAGATGAAATGAGACCCCACTTTTAGAGGTCATGAAAAAGAGTGCAGATATTTTTCTGTGCAGGAAGCCGCCTTGCTGTAGAAATGCTGAAACGGTGATGGGTGAGCGCAGAAACCGTCACGCCTGCGAGTCCCCAGCGCGGCAGTGCTTGGGTTGCAGCGGCAGAGAGAGAGGGCTGGTCTGGGGAGCACTGGGGGGTCCGATGCCCTGCAGCCAGCAGCCACCCCACGCAGAGGGGGGATGCCAGCAGTGCAGCCAGTTTGTCCGTAACCGCTGGCATTGACAAAATTGATTTTTGTGGTTTGAGAGCAGTAGGACAGATCTCATCTCTGGTGGGTCTCCTGACACTTTGATACATGGCAGTGCTATCCCTGAATGGAGCTAAGTACTCCAGGGCTACCTTCTGACTGGGTGAAGGGATGTATAAAAGGAGAACGTACGAGAGAGTATTAACAGAAAGGCACACTTTGATTTACTGATGCTGGCTCCCAGCTTTCTTGGTGGATTGATACGCTGGCTGCTGGATCTGGGACAACTTTTTCACTCCCCCACACAAAATAAAGGGGCTCCCATTGACTCTTAAAAGTGACTCTTACAAGTTAGCGTCTCACCACGGACACTCTGAGTCCCATTTAAGCTGTAAGTTATATTCAAAACACGTTTGCTATGTTCTTGGAGCAGCTGCAGATGGATCCCACTCAGCATGGTTTTTCTTTCCCAAAGGGCAACTTCAGGAAAGGTTTGATGGAGGAGCAGTTGCGTGTTGTCGTGGGGTTACTTAGCCTCTCCTACACGCAGAGTATGGGTTGTTCTGGGGATTTCAGTTGCTCACACTGAAATTCTGTAAAGGGATGCAGCTTCTTTTGGTTCAAGGCAGTGCTGAGCCACCTGTCCTCAAAGAGCACAAGTCAGACATGCAGAAATCACTCCTGGGAAAGGAGAAAGTTTGAGATTTTTCTTACTAATGCCCTGTGGCCCAACGTTAAAGGTCTCAGTTGTGACACTGATGTCGATATAAGGTAGGATATTTACCCCAGCACCTTCCAGTGCAGACTGGAAGAGAGATGCAGCAAACCTGCCAGCAGAGAGTGGGAGAGAAGGGGTGGGAGAGGCATGGACTGCAGTTAGCTGGGGCAATAGGCTGTGCCTGCAATGTCAGGCCAGAAGAGTTTCACATACCACGGATGAACAGTTGCTTTCACAGCGCTGTGCCTGCAGTCTCTGGCCACTGCCTGGTGCACTGGACTGGGAAGGGGCAGCTGGGGGACGTTGAAGCATCTGTAGTTGGCTGAACATAATAGAGCAGAGTTAGTGTAGCAGCTCTGGGAATCAGCTGTGGGCATCAGGATCTTCCCACTGGTGAATGAGTGGTGGGAGGGCAGTCACAGAGCTTTAACAGCGTTGTTTCAGCCTTGGCCGGGTTGCGGTGCTTGTGAAAACCATAGTGTCGATACCTTCTTGGCTTTAGAAAGTGAAAATCATCAGGGAGTGCCCAGGAGCTAACACAGGTCGTGGCAGCTGGAGGCCCCTGCTGCGTGGTCAGGGCTGGCGTTGCCTGTGCTCTTGGAGGTATTGCTGGCTTTGTTCTGTGAACAGAGCAGGGAAGGGAGCAGGAGGTACAAACCTGATAATTACCACATGTGAAAGCTGCTCGTTGGTTGCCTGAATGTACTGGCGTGCTTGAAAGCTCCATGTTTGTGACTCTCTTCTGCTTAATTGTCTGTTTCAGACAAGGAGCAGCGTTTAAAAAAAAAAAAAAAAAAAAAATGCTAGGAGGGGGTAGGAGAGCAGGAGGGTTAGCGTCCGACTTTCCTTCAAAATGACATAGTTTGCATCTATGAAACAGCTTTGTTTCACGCTGCCTTCGTTCACAAATGGATTCAGTCTTTTCCCCAAAGCAGACGGTCTAAAGGCAGATGAGGGCATTAGAGGGAAGAGAAGATGAAGAGAGAGAGGAGACTGGGAAGAAAACAGTCCCTTCTGGAATTAAACTGAAATGGATAGGGCAGGGCTGGATGGGAAGAGGGCAGGGGAGGGTGGCACTTGGCTTCTGAAGTTGAGTTTGCAGCGCACTTAAGCACCCAGCAGTAACAATGAGAATGCCATCCAATAATGCCATTAAATACACAAGAACTGAAAGCGCGGAAATTACCCAGCTGTAAGAGGCCCATGATGAAGCCACTGTCTGGAATAATTAGCCCTCCCACCTGGTTAGACGCACGGCCATTGTCTTCCCTGCCCTCTCCATCCCCTTCACTCCAAATAAAATTGCTCCCCATCCCCACTTCTGCTGGGGTCCGTATCTCGTAACCTGGGGGAGCTTGAGCCTGTCTTTATTCCGTGCCGGCTCGCCGTGGCCCTGCTGTACCCCAGAAGAGCTGGAGTGCTACTCCAGTTGTAATTGACAGGATCAAAGCCGCCTGGGGTGCATTAGCACTGCTGCTGGAGGATAGGCAGCGGGTAGAAAATAAACAGTTTCGGAAGCTCTGGGGACGTTCAGCTGTGTTGCAGGCACCGGGAAAGATTTTTGCTGTTGTAAGCTGTGCACTCAGGCTAGGGTGGGGGCACTTTCCTTTTGCAAGTGATGCCTTAGCCACAGACACGTACAACAAATGCATTTTTAAGGGCTTTTGTCTGTTTGTCTCTTGGAATTGTTTTAATGCTAACACACAGCTGTTCTACAAGTATGGCAAAGCTAATCCGTTAATAGGTTTATATAGAAGAGCTGTCAGAACGTATCTATAATGAACCGCGGCCCAGGGAGGATGAGTCCAACAGCTGATCTGCAACAAAAATCTTAAAGCATCTTCTCCTTGACATTCCTGTTACTGAGGTCAGGCCGTAATTTATCTGGAGATGGTGACAACTGAGCAATATCACAGTGGTAACATGCAGGAGATTGAGACCTCTGGATGTCTGGGCTGATTTCTGCTTGCGCTGTCTCTGTCTGGCTGATGAAGATTTGCTGTTCGTTCTACCCATGATCTCTGTGTCCTCCGTTGTTGGTTTTTTTTTAAAAAAAAAAAAGGAAAAAAAAAATTAAAAAAAAGAAAAAAAGCAAGTGGTGAAAAGTTCTTTCTGTTCTGTTATGGTAGCTCAAAGAAAGGAACAGGTTTGGGAGTTAAGCAAAACAGCCCCACTGACTTCGTGTCAGTGGAGGAAGTGGCAGAGGAGGTACCAGGGGAGCCGTGGGCAATGTCCTGCCACCACGGTGCTCCTCCTCCCTCCAGACAAATCCACCTGGTCTGTCAGCCAGGGTTACTGCTGCCCGCGAGGGTGCTGCTTCTGGGTGCCTGTGTGAACGTATCCCGCAAGGAAACACATCCTGACGCGGTGCGCTGTGTTCCTCCACGCCGTGCATTTGTTTTTCCCGTTTCAGTGGAGCCTCTTTGTAAAAGTAGCAGGCAATACACCCGTGTCAGGCAAATATAAATTGATCTGTGTAAAGTTCGGTTTAGGGGTTTGGGCAGAAGCGTGCGAAGTGTTTACGTGTAAGAGCTGACCCTGTGATTGATGTGTACCAACCTACAAAGGCAGAGTTTGTGTAGACCTAGACAAACACTTGTTTTGTATCAGAGCCTTCTGCAGGGAGGCTTGTTGGTTGCCACAAAAGAACTATTTTTAAAGAACAGATGCTGCAACAGTGTGCAGTTAACCCTTCCCACAGTCAGCTGCAACGGTGTGTCCTTGGAGAACATATGATCATTGGAACAGAGATTGCTTTCTCTGCATCTGCATTGATACAGGAAAATTGTCAGCCATGAAAGCCTTTGGATACACAGCATCACATCTACAGTCAGGATTTGTGTCTGCAAATACCCTGGAAAGGAACTACTTGTCCCTGTAAAACTAACCTTCACATCATGTATTGATCATTTTGTACACCTCTCCACCCCAATCTTTTCTTCGCTTTCTCTCTTTCTAAGGATCTCTGGGCCTGCAGTTCTCCTTTTCTGATCAGAATCCTCTCACTAAACTTGCCAGATCATTGTTTGTTTCCCCCATAGATGAGATGTTGCTGCATTTAATTTTACTTACAATCTAATTTCTTATACCTCCTACGTGGTACGCACAGCGGCATAGAAACCAGCAGTAGTCACAGCCCTGCAGGAGTTTGGTTTTTCTTCTTGCCTTCCCTCCTTCTGCTCCCTATAACACGCATATTATGTACAAGAAAGAAAAGTCAAGAGGTCAAGTGTAGACAGGACGTACATATATACGTTTTCCCTTGTGTTGCTTCATATTATTCAGCTGAAGCTGGCCTCTGCTGCTGAACTTAACCCAGGAGATAAACAATAAATGAGTTAGTCAGCAAAAAAGGCTGTTGTCATACACGTGTGTCGTCAGACACTTCTGCACACAGTACTTGCTGCTTCAGTGTGTTAATCCTTTAGGCTCTGCGCTCTGAATGTTTGTCGGTGAAACTTTAGAGCAGTGTACTCTCAATGTGCAGCCAGGCAGATGTTTAGAAGGTAGTTCTCCCTCCCGTCCTCCCTTTTTAGGAAAAAACCTGTTCTTTCCCAGCATGGTAATGTTTGACATTAGCACCTATAAATCAGTTTGAAGATAAACCACAACTCTCACTGATTACAGAAAAACAGTTAATGGGACATGCAGTAGCTGTGGCAGAAATTCAGAGTCAGGATGAGAAACTAAGTGCTGCAAAGCTAAGTCTTCACCAGAAGCATGGATCAGTGGGAAATTGTCACCTGTGTCTCTTGTTCTGCAGGTTGTAAAGCCCTGGAGGCATTGCTGGAAGTACTAGTGGACCTTCAGGATGAGCTGCTCTATCAATACCCGGGCACAAGGCACCTGGTAGATGGAAAGCAGTCAAAAACTGACAGGTGAATACACAATAAGACAAGGCCTTTCTGAGTCCTTTGGTCTCCAGGTCTCCAACAAACAGGACAATGCACAGCTTGCGTAACCACGCTCACTCTCTGCTGTTCTCTCAGTTGCTGCTGGATCTGGGTGACACTCTGGACAAATGACCATTTGAATTCTTTCTGCCAGTGTGGGAAGTCTGTTTTGTAATCTTTCTGATAACAGAGGAGGGGCTAAACCGTAGGTGTTTTGGCATAAATCTCACCATCGTGTGGAAGAAGCATGGGTGGTAGTGGAGGGGCCATTAAGAATTCACACATGTTGCTTCAGAGAAGGTTAGGGTGCTTAGTCTGCATGTTTTTGTTCCAGTGATGATGAAATCCCTAGCAGTAGCGATGAAGAGCAAGTGGATAAGGTGCAGGAGAAGAGGAGGAGGAGGAGCCCCCCCAAACGAAAGCTGAAGTTTGAGGACTACCCAGAATTCATAGCCAAGCGGTATGCCGACTTCAGGACTTATCGGAACAACGTCTTGCAGAAGTGGTATGAGAAGACAAAGCTGGCATCTGGCAAAATGGGAAAGGCAAGTCTTTGTTTATGTGTGCTGACATGCTTATTGCTTAGCAGAGGTTTGTGGGACAAGCTGATTGGAAAGTTTTGTGTTATGATGTTCTAGGTGAAGCCAAGAGTTAGAGCAGCAAGAATTAAATACACAGATACACACTCTTGCACAACATTAAAGGAGTTTGGAACAAATCTTAGCCCTCATGTTTCAAAGGCATAAGCTGCTGTCTTTTGTTTTGAGTGGATGGGCAGGAACAAATTTTTCAGGGCCAAATGGTTTCCAAGTTTTGGGAAAAACTCTTGGATAGTATGGGTGTTCTAACCAGGCACCTCATCACAGCCAGTTTCCAGCAGCAAAAATGCCGCTATTGCAGATCAACAAGCTGTTTGTGCTTTATAACAGAACAAGGATGCTCTGTGGCTCTCCTCCTCCAGGAAGTGTAGACTTTAGTACAATGAGTAGTCATTTCACCCGAAGATCCAGCGTCTCCTAACATCAGTAAGTTCGTATGAATCACTGAGAAGTTCGTCTGAACCAGAACAGCAAAGGCATTTTATTAAGCAAGGAGTCATGTTGCCTCAGGTTGGGAAGGGAGGGAGAGGGAGAAACAAATAAAAAATCCTAGCAAAAATCCCTGCCACGAAACCTAAACCCCCTCCTCTTGGAATGCTTTCTGCTTATCCACTGACATGGAAAGACAGAGGAACATTGCTGCCTTGAGGAAAATCTTTCTGCGTTATCTGACGCTGGTTAATGTTGTTGCAGGGTTTCGGTGCCTTTGAGCGTTCAATCTTGACTCAGATTGATCATATTTTGATGGATAAAGAGAGATTACTACGGCGGACACAGACCAAGCGATCAGTGTATACAGTGCTGGGAAAGCAGGAACAGGAATCTCCTCCAGTCCCTGAATCTGTGCCAGAAAATTCGGTAAGGGTATTTTGTTTGTATAACTCATCCTGTAGAGCAGTGAAATTCTCTGCAAAACGATTAGCTTGAGCCTTTAGCAGGTAATATTCTTGTTTGTGAGAGATTTATGAAGGAGATACCTGAGTGTTGATTCCTGTAATGTAATGGCTAAGAAAAAGAAAGATGTAGGCGTTTCAGTTCCAGTTTTATGGTGTTTGCATTATCTCTTGTGCCAGTTCTTGACAGGGGAGAACAAGGTTTGGTCTGTGATTGTGCCCCTCCCGTGCTGTAGGAACTGATGCTCACTGAATCTGTTTTGTGAGGTAGCGGCTACAAAACTTTGTTCTTACTCTGGAGTTTAGAATCTTTAACCCAGAAAGTCATTTCTAAAATCATACTGCAAATAACCTACAGACTATGTTAGTAGTAAGTGTTATTAATTTAGTATTTAAGAATGAATAAATACTCAATTCTGAGAGATCACGTAGAATTATTGCACTTGCAAGATGTATTTTTGCCATTATATTAAAAATATCTGTAGTATTTTGCCAGAAAGACTTTGCACAGTCCTATTTATTTCCCAGTAAAGGTATCATAAATCTGTTCTGGCATTGGCAGCATTTCTGCCTTGCCTTTAAATGTATTCCTAGTCCTTAAAAGCTTGTTATGTTGGGAGCTTTGCTCCATTCCTTCGTATCTTCAAGTGTGTTTACAAACTGCTGCGTGTGATGTCATCGGAGTTAGGGATAGAAACACACACATTTGAGCTTTTGGTATTTCCTTTGTGCTTCCAGGAAGCCCTCCCTCAGTCAGATTCCAACAGGCACCTGAAGGACATAGATGAGGAGATATTTGATGATGATGACTTTTATCACCAGGTAAGTGATGGTAAATCTGTGTTGGAATTATGGCTTCAGTTGATTTTTTAATGCTTACAGAGCTAATGCGGTGGGTTCTGTGCTCTAAATTTCTCTGACCGGTGAAACTCATTTATCTATTTTAACATTCAAAATCCGTGTAGATACCTCAGAGGACTTCACTCTCGACTTCGATGTAGGACTGTGTGAGCTCAAACTTGCGTTGTGGATGTTAACTCACCGCTGTTACTGGCAGTGCTGTACTTGAGAGGCAGGGCTGCAGGAACAGGTCTGTGCCTGTAGTTCTCTGGTGAACATTGCTACACAAGAGAAAAATTACTGAATTCTCTAAAGGTGCCTGTTCTCTGTGGGTGGAGTCCCACTATGGAAAACAGTTCTGGTAGATCCTCAAAAGCACCTCAGTTACTCTCGTCTCAGCCTAGATCATTTCGTCTGCCTACGGAATGAAGAAGCTGCAGGGCTTCTCTAGCACTTTTCTTGGAGTTGCGCCAGCTTGGATTTAGGCCAGTTTTCTTTTTATTGGCAAAATTCTTAGAAACAAGGAATCTGCAGCCAGTGCATGGAGGCTGCAGCTTAAGGAAACAAATATCATGCCATTAGGAAGGCGGAATTTTCTAATCTGAATAGTTATTAGAACGGCTAGTAAAGTGTTAGGGCGATGGAACAGAGCTGTAGCCGTGTGACTGTGCTCTGATAACTGACTTAACCAGAAGCATTTGAATACTTTCAGAATTTGGGGGTTCATGTACGGAGCCAGGACTAAAGATGAATAAAAAGATGTGTTAAATTGGTGATTCTAATCCATGTTTTACAGGTAGGAAATATAGAGGACTTTAATGCTGCCTTTTTTTTTCTCCTCCGAGATTTTCAACAGACTTCCAACCCTCTTGCTGTGGATGTCCAAGAAAATTTTTGTTGTAGACCTTACGTAGTGCAGAATTAGCACAATTTGAATATTGACTGTTTGTGGGGGCAGCCTGCCTCAGAGCCAGGAATGTATTCCCAGCTAGCTCCTCTCCAGGCTGTGTATTTAGGGTAAGAGCATCTCTGCTGGTATTGCTGGGAATCGAGCAGCATCTCTTGGGCGGGTGAAGATGCCAAGTTCATCTGTGTAGGCTCTAAAATGGCGATCAGTGTGCCTGTCTTGTTGGCAACAGTGGTTGAAGAGGCCAAATCTGTAAGGCCGTGAGAAAATACTGAGGTGAAATTTGCGGTCCAGGTGGACCAGAAGCCCACCTTTGGGGCCAAGAACGCAGAACAAATTAAGTTGGTATAACAAAATTGTAAGTGGTCAAGGAGAAATAGCTGTGATTGACAATCCATGGACCTGCGCAGAGAAAGTGCTCATTGGCCATGAAATGCTAAATTTTTAAAAGGAAAATAGCAATAGATGAATGGCCCATCTTCCTTTCTAATAACTTTAACTTCGATAAATCGTGACTTCAGAAATATGACTAGTCACAGCTTAGCTTTTCCCCTCACTGGTTAATTGGGGTGCTGGGGTTAATCTAAATTAAAACTTAAACTAATAGAGGTCATTGAGGGAAGAGAATCACCTGAGTAAAACAAATGGGTCTGCCAGGCACAACTGTATCTTGGCCATTTCCCAAGAGGGAAGTGGCAGCAAATTGGAGTTGTTTCAGCATTCGGTAGAGGTGAAGGATGGGTGACACCGGTTTAATGTACGGCACCTCCGGAAACATTCCAGATTGCATTCCTCGCTGTACCAACTGCTGCCTCCCGCACACAGTGAATAGGAGCAGGACCAGCCAACAACATCTGGCAGCACAGCAAGGAATGGGTGCAACTTTCGAAACCCCATAGACTCTAAATATGGTGCTTAGCCTGGTGGAGGCTTTAATCACTTACCACTCTTTGGCAGCGGGCTACGACAGCTTATCCTAGCCTCGTACATCACGCACAGACATCTGCTGAGCCGCGAGGCAGCTACACATTCATTTTCCTTTCCTGCTTGTGTGGGTTTTTTTTTTTTTATCCCTCCCTCCCTCCTTCCTTCTCTCTCCCTCCCTCCCACCCTTCTCCTCCTCTCCCGTCCCCAATATGCTTCTTGGGAGAGATGATCTGTAAAGATTACTGCTTCATTGTGTGCAAGTAATTGTGGGGATGCCAGCCCCTTGCCAGACACCGCGCAGCACCTGTTCCGCTGACCTGGTTAATGTCTTCTGTTGAGTGGGATTTGGCAGAGATTGGAGCTGAAGCCAATTCAGTGATAAGGCTAAAGAAAATGGCTGTATGTTTTCTGTCACCTCCCAATTAAATGGGTTTCATAAAGTGCTTTCCTTTATTTGTCAGAGTGGTAAGCTGAAGCTGAACATTGCATTCAGAAAGGGCAGAGAGCATGACAATAGAGCGCTGACAATACAGCAAATGTTTTTTCTTTCAGATGGGTCATAACTGTGCAGTGCTTTTGTGTGCCTGTGCATGTGTGATTGCGTGTGTGGATGTACATATATAAATACAACGTAGAAAGGGAACTGATTCTGCAGGAGTAATCGGCAGTAACGTCTCTGGTTGTTGGAGCTGAGGTTGCTCAGAAACCCTGACCTCTGTGCGTAGTGCTTACTGGAAAGCGTACCATTCAGTGGGTGCTTTTGTCTTTGTGTTTACATTTAGATCCAGACTTTTTTTAGTATCACTTCCGTTTTTCTAAATAACATTTTAGAATGATTAGTTTATTTTGGTTGCTGCTTATTGTTTATTAAAGGTAAACATTCGGATAAAGGAGGACATTGGAACCAAATTCCTGTGTATTTCAGTGTGAAATTAAGCAAGTACAAGTGAATGAGATCTTATGAATGTGCAGAAGTTCATGATAACAGAATAAGTAGCTGTACTCTTTTGTTATAAATTATAATACAAAACGCTTCAATGAATCTGTTTTTCCAGTGGAAAAACAATTTTATTTTCCAGGTCTTGGTATTCAGTGGAATTCACCATGTGGGGCTGGTGGGATTTTACGATGATTCAGGACTTGACTTGGTTCTGTCTGTTCATCCCACTTTGCCTTTTCTCATCTTCTTTACTTGTTTTATAAGCAGTTATAGTTTTTATTGTGGTGGCCCATGTTGAATGGTAATGTAAAGCTGAGCTGAATAATGCAAATGAAATATTTTTATTTGGGTTGCACTGGCTGTGAATAGTTAAACTGTTTCAGAAAGATCCTCGTTACTGATAGCAGTGAGAGGCTAGACCCCGTTTCCTTTTCTTTTAAACTCTCCTTCATAGGTGGTTTTAAGAGAAGAAAAAGGCTCTTTATTTTTAGGAGTCATATTTATGTAGAATTCATTACAGCTGATACTGCAGCATTAAGACTTAAAATTCCAGCCTGCTACCAGAGAGCTGCTGGTCTGACATGCTACAGTGGAGATTTTATTATTAGGTTGAAATACTCCTCTGGTAAAGGAAAGAGTGGAAATTGGTTTATTTCCAACAGGAATTAGGTTAGTGTTCATATGCTAAGCGTTCCACTGGTAGCAGCTCTTCCCAGAACAAATGTTCATCATTGGTGGCAGCAGGTATGCCTAAGGAGAATGAGGAATATACATAATCCCTGTTTTTCTCCGCTCTCCTGCTCCCTCCTCCCCCTGATTTTCGTTGTGTTGTATGTCACCGCGTTTTACAACAACCCGCAGTCATTGGTTTTGTCTGTGATCACTGCAACTTCCAGAAGCTCAGCAGAGCCAAAGTGGAATGGGGAACGTTCAAAGAAACGCTGAAGTCTTCCAACAGAGATGGCAATGGTTGGCCAGGGGGAGAGGGCTGTCGTCACACAGCTATTGCATCGTGTTGAAATGAGCTGTTACTGTCTGGGATTTACTCCCATGGTGAGCGCCCTTAAATAGCGAGAAAGGGGCTTGTTCCCTTCTTTACCTATACCGTAATTACCTAGGAAAGGAATCAGTCCTGTAGAAGGTGTTGTTTAATTGTAGGAGCTGTAACATTCTTTGTTGTTGTCCCTTGTGGAGTGGCACTCTGTGAGCCTCCCCACTCTTGCGTGCTCTGTGTGACAGATGTGGTTTTTACAAGTGCACGAGAGGTCTTACCAACTTCCTTTCTCCTAGCTTAGTGTCCAAAATGCCTGCGTTAATCTGAGTAACCACAAAATGATCTTCCAAGTCTTGAATCTCTTGTCAAGACTCAGCTTACTTCTCTTCTGAGTTGTACTTGTGTCTATATCCCATTGTCTGGCTTTTTAGAAAACTTTATCTGACGGGGTAGATTTCTCCCTGCGTCCCAAGCGAGAGTTGGCCTAACGCAGTTCCTGGGCACACGCTGTGGTTTTCTCTCCCTGGTATTTGATAATGCCATAAACAAGTAATTACTAATCCAGTGCACTATTAAAAGTCGATAGTGGTGAAGAATAGAGAGAAGACTGGCTTTCTGACAAGCTGGTTTACCTTAATTAAACTGGTGAGTGATTAATATGGACAGCTGATCTTGTGGCTTTAATTAGATGCATTTAGAGTTTTGTGTGAATAAGAGATGTCTCGAACCATCCCACAGGTTAATGGCAATACAATACTCTTATCACAGGCATGTATCTTTCAAATGGCTGGGTAGATGGTTAATAACACGTTTTAAAGCTTGATTTGAAACTTCTCTTAATGGGTTATTAGAAAATACGCAAGTCTGCCTATTTTATACAAAACTGAATTTTAATAAAATGGTTTTTAAAAGGAGACTGTCCAGTGATTTCATCTTGCAGTTTAAGTTTTTACATTATAAATAAATTACAGAACATTGAATATTAAAAAAGTGTTTCGAGGGGATTTAACAATAATATCTGAGCTGCCATCTAAATTTTCTCTGATGTTGCTAACGATCCAAATGCTGTTATGTTACTACTGAGTGGGAGCTTGAAAGGGGAAAAGAAACAGCTTCTTTCTACATCCAGGCAGAATGCAGTGTAAAATAGGTGCTGAAGCAACCTTTTCGTAATGTATGCTGGTTGAAATAATTGTATGGTGTGTAAATATGAAAAAGAAGGAAAAATTCATGTGATTTATCATGTGTATGGAGAAAAAAAAATATTAGAAAGTATTGAAACTACATTGATAAAATGCAGCTTTGTCAACTTCCATTCAGTAGCGGAGTGACTTTGCATTTTCACCGGGAAAAAGGAAAAGCATTTGGTGTTTTTAATCTTACTTCTTTACTTGGACTTGACAAGTTGTACTTAGCTTCTCTCTTTTTGTTTCCTGCAGTGATTTTGTTAAAAAATAACTGTTGTTTAAACTGTTGAAGGATAACTTGACAATAGGACATTTTTTAGATGTGGCCTGTCATGTTGCGGCTCTGCGAGGCAGGATGAAGGTAATTTGCCTGAGCTTTTGAAGGGATCCTGTGTTAACAGGTAGCGGCGTGCAGAATGTAGCCCTTCTCACCACAATGGTTGTTTGTTTACTGTCTCCAGTAACAAATACACATTTAGCTGGGAAAGTCCACAGAAACAATGTGCAGATGTTTTAGAGTTCCTCGAAGTTTTTCTAGCACAATAAGTGTGAGTATTCTAGTGAAGGTAAGCAGCTGCTGGTAAACCAAAGTCTGAGTTTCCCACATTTTTCCCATTGTTTCAGAATCCATGGATAGTCGAATCTTTTTCTGTTTCTATTGCTTTCAGCAAATGATTTAAGATGGCAGAAGCGGTACGAGGTTCTGCTTTTCCGTTGTTCTGCACGGTTGTTTAAAAATGAACATTTTTGGCCCCTTGTTTGGGATTATTACTGGCGCAGGGAGCCTGATGGGACTGTTTTGACTTCCTCGTACAGCAGCCGGCGCGGTGCCCGGGCTGAGACTGTGTCTCACCTCTTCGCACACCTGGCTCGCTGGATTCAAAGGCAGCGGTGCCACTTGAAAGATGGAAGAGGTGGCTTTGATGCACCGTAGCAGAAGTGACCTGTGCCTTTACTGGCGTTTCTGAAGATTTTAATAACATCAGAGAAAAAATACTCCTTTTGTTCTGAGTATATTTCTGAGGTTTGTAAACGAAACTGTTTCCTGTGATATCCTGTAGATCAGCTTTTGCCAGGTATTAATTTTAATTGGTCTGTGAGCTCTAAGAAAAGTGAGCCTTTTGTCACGAGGCTTATTTCAGCTATACTTAGCTCTTTGTCTCAACTGGAAATTCTTAGGGGTCTGCAAATCAGAAAGGTCAGCAACTGTAGTATTAGAAACACTGATAGATAGTGCATGAAAATGAGACCTAACCTCTAAAATGAAAATTGACCTCTAAAATGAGAAATGAATCTCTATTACCCTTGAACAACACCCTGATGGCATTTCTAAATCCCTCTAATTTTGTCCAATGTACTTTGTGTGTATCTCTTTAGCCAGCGTAGAGAGGGAGTCCTTTTAAGGTGAATTCTTTAGAAAGCACACATCGTTGACTGCAGTGTAAATTTTAACAATGGCTTTGGTGTCAGCAAAGGCAGGTGAATACTAACCGCCGTGGAAGCTATTGCCTTTGGACATGTTCCGCCTTGCTCTTTGTTAGTGGCTCCAGATTTTAAGCGCTCTCGTGCGCTGAGGGCACAGGAAGGGCAGTCAGTTCCCATCTGCTCCGAGTCCTCCGTGAACACGGCTTGTGGGCCATGGCAAACCACGCGACCTCCGTGTGCTTTTCTTTACTCGTGTGGTTTTGACTGGGGAGTCTGACGGGGTTGGTTTTAACAGCAAAGCTTCGCTGAGTTCAGAAACACACGCGTGCAGAAGCACTTGTGGCAAGCATTGCTGCTTCGTTCCAAGGACAAATAAAATTGATGTCAGCAACTTTCTTCCCCTTACTGTTGCCCATTGTCCACTTTGCACGCTTTGTCCACCTGGTTCCAGCGTTGGTAGGGGCAGCTCGGAGCTGGCAGTTGAGCTGCAGACGTGGTTGCACTTCGTTGCAGGTAGGCAGTTGTGTTTGCTTACAGGAGGCTGAGCTTAGGTTTTTGAAGTTCAGGGAAGATGTGAAGAGGTGAAGGAGGGAAAGCAAAAAAGGATTTGTTTCAAATCAAAGCCTTTTGATGCTGAGATTGCCTGACTCAAACTCTGTCTTCACACATCAGGGCTTAATGCTGATAGTGATTTACTTACACTTCCTAGTTAATAATTAGACGCTGGGAGACACCATATATCACTCCTAATGGAATATATGGGGCCTGATGAGAGTTTTCTGTTTTGACTAATAAATTTTAACCAGAATCACCAAGCTTAATGAAATATTACAGCT